>CAKAJA020000298.1:0-275290 GCA_916610235.2 Lasioglossum morio
TATAACGTATAACGTATAACGTATAACGTATAACGTATAACGTATAACGTATAACGTATAACGTATAACGTATAACGTATAACGTATAACGTATAACGTATAACGTATAACGTATAACGTATAACGTATAACGTATAACGTATAACGTATAACGTATAACGTATAACGTATAACGTATAACGTATAACGTATAACGTATAACGTATAACGTATAACGTATAACGTATAACGTATAACGTATAACGTATAACGTATAACGTATAACGTATAACGTATAACGTATAACGTATAACGTATAACGTATAACGTATAACGTATAACGTATAACGTATAACGTATAACGTATAACGTATAACGTATAACGTATAACGTATAACGTATAACGTATAACGTATAACGTATAACGTATAACGTATAACGTATAACGTATAACGTATAACGTATAACGTATAACGTATAACGTATAACGTATAACGTATAACGTATAACGTATAACGTATAACGTAGAACGTACAACGTACAACGTACAACGTACAACGTACAACGTACAACGTACAACGTACAACGTACAACGTACAACGTACAACGTACAACGTGTAACGTGTAACGTATAACGTATAACTTATAACGTACAGCGTATAACGTACAGCGTATAACGTATAATGTATAACGTACAACGTACAACGTGTAACGTATAACGTATAACGTATAACGTAGAACGTATAACGTACAGCGTATAACGTACAGCGTATAACGTACAGCGGATAACGTATAATGTACAACGTATAACGTACAACGTACAACGTGTAACGTATAACGTATAACGTATAACTTATAACGTACAGCGTATAACGTATAACGTATAACGTATAACGTACAGCGTATAACGTATAACGTACAACGTATAATGTACAACGTATAACGTACAACGTACAACGTGTAACGTATAACGTATAACGTATAACGTATAACGTATAACGTACAGCGTATAACGTATAACATACAACGTATAACGTAGAACGTATAACGTATAACGTACAACGTATAACGTATAACGTATAACGTATAACGTATAACGTATAACGTATAACGTATAACGTATAACGTATAACGTATAACGTATAACGTATAACGTATAACGTATAACGTATAACGTACAGCGTATAACGTATAACATACAACGTATAACGTACAACGTATAACGTATAACGTATTACGTACATCGTACAACGTGTAACGTATAACATATAACGTACAACATATAACATACAACGTATAACGTATAACGTATATCGTATAACGTATAACGTATAACGTATAACGTATAACGTACAGCTTATAACGTATAACATACAACGTCTAACGTACAACGTATAACGTATAACGTACAACGTATAACGTACAACGTATAACGTATAACGTATAACGTATAACGTATAACGTATAACGTATAACGTATAACGTACATCGTACAACGTGTAACGTATAACATATAACGTACAACATATAACGTACAACGTATAACGTATAACGTACAACGTATAACGTACAACGTACAACGTGTAACGTATAACGTACAGCGTATAACATACATCGTATATCGTACAGCGTATAACGTACAACGTATAAGGTATAACGTATAACGTATAACGTATAACGTATAACGTATAACGTATAACGTATAACGTATAACGTATTACGTACATCGTACAACGTGTAACGTATAACATATAACGTACAACATATAACATACAACGTATAACGTATAACGTATATCGTATAACGTATAACGTATAACGTATAACGTATAACGTACAGCTTATAACGTATAACATACAACGTCTAACGTACAACGTATAACGTATAACGTACAACGTATAACGTACAACGTATAACGTATAACGTATAACGTATAACGTATAACGTATAACGTATAACGTACATCGTACAACGTGTAACGTATAACATATAACGTACAACATATAACGTACAACGTATAACGTATAACGTACAACGTATAACGTACAACGTACAACGTGTAACGTATAACGTACAGCGTATAACATACATCGTATATCGTACAGCGTATAACGTACAACGTATAAGGTATAACGTATAACGTATAACGTATAACGTATAACGTATAACGTATAACGTATAACGTACAACGTATAATGTACAACGTATAACGTACAACGTACAACGTGTAACGTGTAACGTATAACGTATAACTTATAACGTACAGCGTATAACGTACAGCGTATAACGTATAACGTATAACGTACAACGTACAACGTGTAACGTATAACGTATAACGTATAACGTAGAACGTATAACGTACAGCGTATAACGTACAGCGTATAACGTACAGCGGATAACGTATAATGTACAACGTATAACGTACAACGTACAACGTGTAACGTATAACGTATAACGTATAACTTATAACGTACAGCGTATAACGTATAACGTATAACGTATAACGTACAGCGTATAACGTATAACGTACAACGTATAATGTACAACGTATAACGTACAACGTACAACGTGTAACGTATAACATATAACGTATAACTTATAACGTACAGCGTATAACGTATAACGTATAACGTATAACGTACAACGTAGAACGTACAGCGTATAACGTACAGCGTATAACGTACAGCGTATAACGTATAACGTATAACGTATAACGTATAACGTATAACGTATAACGTATAACGTATAACGTATAACGTATAACGTATAACGTATAACGTATAACGTATAACGTATAACGTATAACGTATAACGTATAACGTATAACGTATAACGTATAACGTATAACGTATAACGTATAACGTATAACGTATAACGTATAACGTATAACGTATAACGTATAACGTATAACGTATAACGTATAACGTATAACGTATAACGTATAACGTATAACGTATAACGTATAACGTATAACGTATAACGTATAACGTATAACGTATAACGTATAACGTATAACGTATAACGTATAACGTATAACGTATAACGTATAACGTATAACGTATAACGTATAACGTATAACGTATAACGTATAACGTATAACGTATAACGTATAACGTATAACGTATAACGTATAACGTATAACGTATAACGTATAACGTATAACGTATAACGTATAACGTATAACGTATAACGTATAACGTATAACGTATAACGTATAACGTACAACGTACAACGTACAACGTACAACGTACAACGTACAACGTACAACGTACAACGTACAACGTACAACGTGTAACGTGTAACGTATAACGTATAACTTATAACGTACAGCGTATAACGTACAGCGTATAACGTATAACGTATAACGTACAACGTACAACGTGTAACGTATAACGTATAACGTATAACGTAGAACGTATAACGTACAGCGTATAACGTACAGCGTATAACGTACAGCGGATAACGTATAATGTACAACGTATAACGTACAACGTACAACGTGTAACGTATAACGTATAACGTATAACTTATAACGTACAGCGTATAACGTATAACGTATAACGTATAACGTACAGCGTATAACGTATAACGTACAACGTATAATGTACAACGTATAACGTACAACGTACAACGTGTAACGTATAACGTATAACGTATAACTTATAACGTACAGCGTATAACGTATAACGTATAACGTATAACGTACAACGTAGAACGTACAGCGTATAACGTACAGCGTATAACGTACAGCGTATAACGTATAACGTATAACGTATAACGTATAACGTATAACGTATAACGTATAACGTATAACGTATAACGTATAACGTATAACGTATAACGTATAACGTATAACGTATAACGTATAACGTATAACGTATAACGTATAACGTATAACGTATAACGTATAACGTATAACGTATAACGTATAACGTATAACGTATAACGTATAACGTATAACGTATAACGTATAACGTATAACGTATAACGTATAACGTATAACGTATAACGTATAACGTATAACGTATAACGTATAACGTATAACGTATAACGTATAACGTATAACGTATAACGTATAACGTATAACGTATAACGTATAACGTATAACGTATAACGTATAACGTATAACGTATAACGTATAACGTATAACGTATAACGTATAACGTATAACGTATAACGTATAACGTATAACGTATAACGTATAACGTATAACGTATAACGTATAACGTATAACGTATAACGTATAACGTATAACGTATAACGTATAACGTATAACGTATAACGTATAACGTATAACGTATAACGTATAACGTATAACGTATAACGTATAACGTATAACGTATAACGTATAACGTATAACGTATAACGTATAACGTATAACGTATAACGTATAACGTATAACGTATAACGTATAACGTATAACGTATAACGTATAACGTATAACGTATAACGTATAACGTATAACGTATAACGTATAACGTATAACGTATAACGTATAACGTATAACGTAGAACGTATAACGTAGAACGTACAACGTACAACGTACAACGTACAACGTACAACGTACAACGTAGAACGTACAACGTATAACGTATAACGTATAACGTATAACGTATAACGTATAACGTATAACGTATAACGTATAACGTATAACGTATAACGTATAACGTATAACGTATAACGTATAACGTATAACGTATAACGTATAACGTATAACGTATAACGTATAACGTATAACGTATAACGTATAACGTATAACGTATAACGTATAACGTATAACGTATAACGTATAACGTATAACGTATAACGTATAACGTATAACGTATAACGTATAACGTATAACGTATAACGTATAACGTATAACGTATAACGTATAACGTATAACGTATAACGTATAACGTATAACGTATAACGTATAACGTATAACGTATAACGTATAACGTATAACGTATAACGTATAACGTATAACGTATAACGTATAACGTATAACGTATAACGTATAACGTATAACGTATAACGTATAACGTATAACGTATAACGTATAACGTATAACGTATAACGTATAACGTTTAACGTACAGCGTATAACGTATAACGTACAACGTATAATGTACAACGTATAACGTACAACGTATAACGTATATCGTATAACGTATAACGTATAACGTATAACATATAACGTATAACGTATAACGTACAGCGTATAACGTATAACGTACAACGTATAACGTACAACGTACAACGTGTAACGTACAGCGTATAACGTATAACGTACAACGTATAATGTACAACGTATAACGTACAACGTACAACGTGTAACGTATAACGTATAACGTATAACGTATAACGTATAACTTATAACGTACAGCGTATAACGTACAGCGTATAACGTATAACGTATAACGTATAACGTACAACGTACAACGTATAACGTACAACGTACAACGTGTAACGTATAACGTATAACGTATAACGTACAGCGTATAACGTACAGCGTATAACGTACAGCGTATAACGTACAACGTATAACGTATAACGTATAACGTATAACGTATAACGTATAACGTATAACGTATAACGTATAACGTATGACGTACAACGTATAATGTACAACGTATAACGTACAACGTATAACGTACAACGTACAACGTGTAACGTATAACGTATAACGTATAACTTATAACATACAGCGTATAGCGTACAGCGTATAACGTACAGCGTATAACGTATAACGTATAACGTGTAACGTATAACGTATAACGTACAGCGTATAACGTACAGCGTATAACGTATAAGGTATAACGTACAGCGTATAACGTACAACGTATAACGTATAACGTATAACGTACAGCGTATAACGTACAGCGTATAACGTATAACGTATAACATATAACGTATAACGTACAACGTACAACGTGTAACGTATAACGTATAACGAATATCGTATAACGTATAACGTATAACGTATAACGTATAACGTACAACGTATAACGTATACCGTATACCGTATAACGTATAACGTATAACGTATAACGTATAACGTATAACGTATAACGTATAACGTATAACGTATAACGTATAACGTATAACGTATAACGTATAACGTATAACGTATAACGTATAACGTATAACGTATAACGTATAACGTATAACGTATAACGTATAACGTATAACGTATAACGTATAACGTATAACGTACATCGTACAACGTGTAACGTATAACATATAACGTACAACATATAACGTACAACGTATAACGTATAACGTACAACGTATAACGTACAACGTACAACGTGTAACGTATAACGTACAGCGTATAACATACATCGTATATCGTACAGCGTATAACGTACAACGTATAAGGTATAACGTATAACGTATAACGTATAACGTATAACGTATAACGTATAACGTATAACGTACAACGTATAATGTACAACGTATAACGTACAACGTACAACGTGTAACGTGTAACGTATAACGTATAACTTATAACGTACAGCGTATAACGTACAGCGTATAACGTATAACGTATAACGTACAACGTACAACGTGTAACGTATAACGTATAACGTATAACGTAGAACGTATAACGTACAGCGTATAACGTACAGCGTATAACGTACAGCGGATAACGTATAATGTACAACGTATAACGTACAACGTACAACGTGTAACGTATAACGTATAACGTATAACGTATAACGTACAGCGTATAACGTATAACGTATAACGTATAACGTACAGCGTATAACGTATAACGTACAACGTATAATGTACAACGTATAACGTACAACGTACAACGTGTAACGTATAACATATAACGTATAACTTATAACGTACAGCGTATAACGTATAACGTATAACGTATAACGTACAACGTAGAACGTACAGCGTATAACGTACAGCGTATAACGTACAGCGTATAACGTATAACGTATAACGTATAACGTATAACGTATAACGTATAACGTATAACGTATAACGTATAACGTATAACGTATAACGTATAACGTATAACGTATAACGTATAACGTATAACGTATAACGTATAACGTATAACGTATAACGTATAACGTATAACGTATAACGTATAACGTATAACGTATAACGTATAACGTATAACGTATAACGTATAACGTATAACGTATAACGTATAACGTATAACGTATAACGTATAACGTATAACGTATAACGTATAACGTATAACGTATAACGTATAACGTATAACGTATAACGTATAACGTATAACGTATAACGTATAACGTATAACGTATAACGTATAACGTATAACGTATAACGTATAACGTATAACGTATAACGTATAACGTATAACGTATAACGTATAACGTATAACGTATAACGTATAACGTATAACGTATAACGTATAACGTATAACGTATAACGTATAACGTATAACGTATAACGTATAACGTATAACGTATAACGTACAACGTACAACGTACAACGTACAACGTACAACGTACAACGTACAACGTACAACGTACAACGTACAACGTGTAACGTGTAACGTATAACGTATAACTTATAACGTACAGCGTATAACGTACAGCGTATAACGTATAACGTATAACGTACAACGTACAACGTGTAACGTATAACGTATAACGTATAACGTAGAACGTATAACGTACAGCGTATAACGTACAGCGTATAACGTACAGCGGATAACGTATAATGTACAACGTATAACGTACAACGTACAACGTGTAACGTATAACGTATAACGTATAACTTATAACGTACAGCGTATAACGTATAACGTATAACGTATAACGTACAGCGTATAACGTATAACGTACAACGTATAATGTACAACGTATAACGTACAACGTACAACGTGTAACGTATAACGTATAACGTATAACTTATAACGTACAGCGTATAACGTATAACGTATAACGTATAACGTACAACGTAGAACGTACAGCGTATAACGTACAGCGTATAACGTACAGCGTATAACGTATAACGTATAACGTATAACGTATAACGTATAACGTATAACGTATAACGTATAACGTATAACGTATAACGTATAACGTATAACGTATAACGTATAACGTATAACGTATAACGTATAACGTATAACGTATAACGTATAACGTATAACGTATAACGTATAACGTATAACGTATAACGTATAACGTATAACGTATAACGTATAACGTATAACGTATAACGTATAACGTATAACGTATAACGTATAACGTATAACGTATAACGTATAACGTATAACGTATAACGTATAACGTATAACGTATAACGTATAACGTATAACGTATAACGTATAACGTATAACGTATAACGTATAACGTATAACGTATAACGTATAACGTATAACGTATAACGTATAACGTATAACGTATAACGTATAACGTATAACGTATAACGTATAACGTATAACGTATAACGTATAACGTATAACGTATAACGTATAACGTATAACGTATAACGTATAACGTATAACGTATAACGTATAACGTATAACGTATAACGTATAACGTATAACGTATAACGTATAACGTATAACGTATAACGTATAACGTATAACGTATAACGTATAACGTATAACGTATAACGTATAACGTATAACGTATAACGTATAACGTATAACGTATAACGTATAACGTATAACGTATAACGTATAACGTATAACGTATAACGTATAACGTATAACGTATAACGTATAACGTATAACGTATAACGTATAACGTATAACGTAGAACGTATAACGTAGAACGTACAACGTACAACGTACAACGTACAACGTACAACGTACAACGTAGAACGTACAACGTACAACGTAGAACGTATAACGTATAACGTATAACGTATAACGTATAACGTATAACGTATAACGTATAACGTATAACGTATAACGTATAACGTATAACGTATAACGTATAACGTATAACGTATAACGTATAACGTATAACGTATAACGTATAACGTATAACGTATAACGTATAACGTATAACGTATAACGTATAACGTATAACGTATAACGTATAACGTATAACGTATAACGTATAACGTATAACGTATAACGTATAACGTATAACGTATAACGTATAACGTATAACGTATAACGTATAACGTATAACGTATAACGTATAACGTATAACGTATAACGTATAACGTATAACGTATAACGTATAACGTATAACGTATAACGTATAACGTATAACGTATAACGTATAACGTATAACGTATAACGTATAACGTATAACGTATAACGTATAACGTATAACGTATAACGTATAACGTATAACGTATAACGTTTAACGTACAGCGTATAACGTATAACGTACAACGTATAATGTACAACGTATAACGTACAACGTATAACGTATATCGTATAACGTATAACGTATAACGTATAACGTACAACGTATAACATATAACGTATAACGTATAACGTACAGCGTATAACGTATAACGTACAACGTATAACGTACAACGTACAACGTGTAACGTACAGCGTATAACGTATAACGTACAACGTATAATGTACAACGTATAACGTACAACGTACAACGTGTAACGTATAACGTATAACGTATAACGTATAACGTATAACTTATAACGTACAGCGTATAACGTACAGCGTATAACGTATAACGTATAACGTATAACGTACAACGTACAACGTGTAACGTATAACGTATAACGTATAACGTACAGCGTATAACGTACAGCGTATAACGTACAGCGTATAACGTACAACGTATAACGTATAACGTATAACGTATAACGTATAACGTATAACGTATAACGTATAACGTATAACGTATGACGTACAACGTATAATGTACAACGTATAACGTACAACGTATAACGTACAACGTACAACGTGTAACGTATAACGTATAACGTATAACTTATAACATACAGCGTATAGCGTACAGCGTATAACGTACAGCGTATAACGTATAACGTATAACGTGTAACGTATAACGTATAACGTACAGCGTATAACGTACAGCGTATAACGTATAAGGTATAACGTACAGCGTATAACGTACAACGTATAACGTATAACGTATAACGTACAGCGTATAACGTACAGCGTATAACGTATAACGTATAACATATAACGTATAACGTACAACGTACAACGTGTAACGTATAACGTATAACGAATATCGTATAACGTATAACGTATAACGTATAACGTATAACGTACAACGTATAACGTATACCGTATACCGTATAACGTATAACGTATAACGTATAACGTATAACGTATAACGTATAACGTATAACGTATAACGTATAACGTATAACGTATAACGTATAACGTATAACGTATAACGTATAACGTATAACGTATAACGTATAACGTATAACGTATAACGTATAACGTATAACGTATAACGTATAACGTATAACGTATAACGTATAACGTATAACGTATAACGTATAACGTATAACGTATAACGTATAACGTATAACGTATAACGTATAACGTATAACGTATAACGTATAACGTATAACGTATAACGTATAACGTATAACGTATAACGTATAACGTATAACGTATAACGTATAACGTATAACGTATAACGTATAACGTATAACGTATAACGTATAACGTATAACGTATAACGTATAACGTATAACGTATAACGTATAACGTATAACGTATAACGTATAACGTATAACGTATAACGTATAACGTATAACGTATAACGTATAACGTATAACGTATAACGTATAACGTATAACTTATAACATACAGCGTATAGCGTACAGCGTATAACGTACAGCGTATAACGTATAACGTATAACGTGTAACGTATAACGTATAACGTACAGCGTATAACGTACAGCGTATAACGTATAAGGTATAACGTACAGCGTATAACGTACAACGTATAACGTATAACGTATAACGTACAGCGTATAACGTACAGCGTATAATGTACAACGTATAACGTACAACGTATAACGTACAACGTACAACGTGTAACGTATAACGTATAACGTATAACTTATAACATACAGCGTATAGCGTACAGCGTATAACGTACAGCGTATAACGTATAACGTATAACGTGTAACGTATAACGTATAACGTACAGCGTATAACGTACAGCGTATAACGTATAAGGTATAACGTACAGCGTATAACGTACAACGTATAACGTATAACGTATAACGTACAGCGTATAACGTACAGCGTATAACGTATAACGTATAACATATAACGTATAACGTATAACGTATAACGTATAACGTACAACGTACAACGTGTAACGTATAACGTATAACGTACAGCGTATAACGTACAGCGTATAACGTACAGCGTATAACGTACAACGTATAACGTATACCGTATAACGTATAACGTATAACGTATAACGTATAACGTATAACGTATAACGTATAACGTATAACGTATAACGTATAACGTATAACGTATAACGTATAACGTATAACGTATAACGTATAACGTATAACGTATAACGTATAACGTATAACGTATAACGTATAACGTATAACGTATAACGTATAACGTACATCGTACAACGTGTAACGTATAACATATAACGTACAACATATAACGTACAACGTATAACGTATAACGTATAACGTATAACGTATAACGTATAACGTATAACGTATAACGTACAGCGTATAACGTATAACATACAACGTATAACGTACAACGTATAACGTATAACGTATAACGTACATCGTACAACGTGTAACGTATAACATATAACGTACAACATATAACATACAACGTATAACGTATAACGTATATCGTATAACGTATAACGTATAACGTATAACGTATAACGTATAACGTATAACGTACAGCGTATAACGTATAACATACAACGTATAACGTACAACGTATAACGTATAACGTACAACGTATAACGTATAACGTATAACGTATAACGTATAACGTATAACGTATAACGTACATCGTACAACGTGTAACGTATAACATATAACGTACAACATATAACGTACAACGTATAACGTATAACGTACAACGTATAACGTACAACGTACAACGTGTAACGTATAACGTATAACGTATAACGTACAGCGTATAACATACATCGTATATCGTACAGCGTATAACGTACAACGTATAAGGTATAACGTATAACGTATAACGTATAACGTATAACGTATAACGTATAACGTATAACGTATAACGTATAACGTACAACGTATAATGTACAACGTATAACGTACAACGTACAACGTGTAACCTGTAACGTATAACGTATAACTTATAACGTACAGCGTATAACGTACAGCGTATAACGTATAACGTATAACGTACAACGTACAACGTGTAACGTATAACGTATAACGTATAACGTAGAACGTATAACGTACAGCGTATAACGTACAGCGTATAACGTACAGCGGATAACGTATAATGTACAACGTATAACGTACAACGTACAACGTGTAACGTATAACGTATAACGTATAACTTATAACGTACAGCGTATAACGTATAACGTATAACGTATAACGTATAACGTACAACGTATAACGTACAGCGTATAACGTACAGCGTATAACGTACAGCGTATAACGTACAGCGTATAAAGTACAGCGTATAACGTATAACGTATAACGTATAACGTATAACGTATAACGTATAACGTATAACGTATAACGTATATCGTATAACGTATAACGTATAATGTATAACGTATAACGTATAACGTATAACGTATAACGTACAGCGTATAACGTATAACGTACAACGTATAACGTACAACGTACAACGTGTAACGTATAACGTATAACGTATAACGTACAGCGTATAACGTACAGCGTATAAGGTATAACGTACAGCGTGTAACGTACAACGTATAACGTATAACGTATATCTTGTAACGTATAACGTACAGCGTATAACGTACAGCGTATAACGTACAGCGTATAACGTATAACGTATAACGTGTAACGTATAACGTATAACGTACAGCGTATAACGTACAGCGTATAACGTATAACGTATAAGGTATAACGTACAGCGTATAACGTACAACGTGTAACGTATAACGTATAACGTACAGCGTATAACGTACAGCGTATAACGTATAACGTATAACGTATAACGTACAACGTATAACGTATAACGTACAGCGTATAACGTATAACTACAACGTATAACGTACAACGTATAACGTACAACGTATAACGTACCACGTATAACGTACAACGTACAACGTGTAACGTATAACGTATAACGTACAGCGTATAACGTATAACGTACAACGTATAACGTACAACGTATAACGTACAACGTATAACGTACAACGTACAACGTGTAACGTATAACGTATAACGTACAGCGTATACCGTACAGCGTATAACGTACAGCGTATAACGTACAACGTGTAACGTATAACGTATAACGTACAGCGTATAACGTATAACGTACAACGTATAATGTACAACGTATAACGTACAACGTACAACGTGTAACGTGTAACGTATAACGTATAACTTATAACGTACAGCGTATAACGTACAGCGTATAACGTATAACGTATAACGTATAACGTATAACGTAAAACGTACAACGTGTAACGTATAACGTATAACGTACAGCGTATAACGTACAGCGTATAACGTACAGCGTATAACGTACAACGTATAACGTATAACGTACAGCGTATAACGTACAGCGTATAACGTATAACGTATAAGGTATAACGTACAGCGTATAACGTACAACGTATAACGTATAACGTATGTCGTGTAACGTATAACGTACAGTGTATAACGTACAGCGTATAACGTACAGCGTATAACGTATAACGTATAACGTGTAACGTATAACGTATAACGTACAGCGTATAACGTACAGCGTATAACGTATAACGTATAAGGTATAACGTACAGCGTATAACGTACAACGTATAACGTATAACGTATAACGTACAGCGTATAACGTACAGCGTATAACGTATAACGTATAACGTATAACGTACAACGTATAACGTATAACGTACAGCGTATAACGTATAACATACAACGTATAACGTACAACGTATAACGTACAACGTATAACGTTCAACGTATAACGTACAACGTACAACGTGTAACGTATAACGTATAACGTACAGCGTATAACGTATAACGTACAACGTATAATGTACAACGTATAACGTACAACGTACAACGTGTAACGTATAACGTATAACGTATAACGTATAACGTACATCGTACAACGTGTAACGTATAACATATAACGTACAACATATAACGTACAACGTATAACGTATAACGTACAACGTATAACGTACAACGTACAACGTGTAACGTATAACGTATAACGTATAACGTACAGCGTATAACGTACAGCGTATATCGTACAGCGTATAACGTACAACGTATAACGTACAACATATAACGTACAACGTACAACGTGTAACGTACAGCGTATAACGTATAACATACAACGTATAACGTACAACGTATAACGTATAACGTACAACGTATAACGTATAACGTATAACGTATAACGTATAACGTATAACGTATAACGTATAACGTATAACGTATAACGTATAACGTATAACGTATAACGTATAACGTATAACGTATAACGTATAACGTATAACGTATAACGTATAACGTATAACGTATAACGTATAACGTATAACGTATAACGTATAACGTACATCGTACAACGTGTAACGTATAACATATAACGTTCAACATATAACGTACTACGTATAACGTATAACGTACAACGTATAACGTACAACGTACAACGTGTAACGTATAACGTATAACGTACAGCGTATAACGTACAGCGTATATCGTACAGCGTATAACGTACAACGTATAAGGTATAACGTACAACGTACAACGTGTAACGCATAACGTATAACGTATAACTTATAACGTACAGCGTATAACGTATAACGTATAACGTATAACGTACAGCGTATAACGTATAACGTACAACGTATAATGTACAACGTATAACGTACAACGTATAACGTGTAACGTATAACGTATAACGTATAACTTATAACGTACAGCGTATAACGTATAACGTACAACGTATAATGTACAACGTATAACGTACAACGTATAACGTGTAACGTATAACGTATAACGTATAACTTATAACGTACAGCGTATAACGTACAACGTATAACGTACAACGTACAACGTGTAACGTATAACGTATAACGTACAGCGTATAACGTACAGCGTATATCGTACAGCGTATAACGTACAACGTATAAGGTATAACGTACAACGTACAACGTGTAACGCATAACGTATAACGTATAACGTATAACTTATAACGTACAGCGTATAACGTATAACGTATAACGTATAACGTACAGTGTATAACGTATAACGTACAACGTATAACGTACAACGTACAACGTGTAACGCATAACGTATAACGTATAACTTATAACGTACAGCGTATAACGTATAACGTATAACGTATAACGTATATCGTATAACGTATAACCTATAACGTATAACGTATAACGTACAGCGTATAACGTATAACATACAACGTATAACGTACAACGTATAACGTATAACGTACATCGTACAACGTGTAACGTATAACATATAACGTACAACATATAACGTACAACGTATAACGTATAACGTACAACGTATAACGTACAACGTACAACGTGTAACGTACAACGTATAACGTATACCGTATACCGTATAACGTATACCGTATACCGTATAACGTATAACGTATAACGTATAACGTATAACGTATAACGTATAACGTATAACGTATAACGTATAACGTATAACGTATAACGTATAACGTATAACGTATAACGTATAACGTATAACGTATAACGTATAACGTATAACGTATAACGTATAACGTATAACGTATAACGTACATCGTACAACGTGAAACGTATAACATATAACGTACAACATATAACGTACAACGTATAACGTATAACGTATAACGTATAACGTATAACGTATAACGTATAACGTATAACGTACAGCGTATAACGTATAACATACAACGTATAACGTACAACGTATAACGTATAACGTATGACGTACATCGTACAACGTGTAACGTATAACATATAACGTACAACATATAACATACAACGTATAACGTATAACGTATATCGTATAACGTATAACGTATAACGTATAACGTATAACGTATAACGTACAGCGTATAACGTATAACATACAACGTATAACGTACAACGTATAACGTATAACGTACAACGTATAACGTATAACGTATAACGTATAACGTATAACGTATAACGTATAACGTACATCGTACAACGTACAACGTGTAACGTATAACATATAACGTACAACATATAACGTACAACGTATAACGTATAACGTACAACGTATAACGTACAACGTACAACGTGTAACGTACAACGTATAACGTATACCGTATACCGTATAACGTATACCGTATACCGTATAACGTATAACGTATAACGTATAACGTATAACGTATAACGTATAACGTATAACGTATAACGTATAACGTATAACGTATAACGTATAACGTATAACGTATAACGTATAACGTACATCGTACAACGTGTAACGTATAACGTATATCGTATAACGTATAACGTATAACGTATAACGTATAACGTATAACGTACAGCGTATAACGTATAACATACAACGTATAACGTACAACGTATAACCTATAACGTACAACGTATAACGTATAACGTATAACGTATAACGTATAACGTATAACGTATAACGTATAACGTATAACGTATAACGTACATCGTACAACGTGTAACGTATAACATATAACGTACAACATATAACGTACAACGTATAACGTATAACGTACAACGTATAACGTACAACGTACAACGTGTAACGTATAACGTATAACGTATAACGTACAGCGTATAACATACATCGTATATCGTACAGCGTATAACGTACAACGTATAACGTATAACGTATAACGTATAACGTATAACGTATAACGTATAACGTATAACGTATAACGTATAACGTATAACGTATAACGTATAACGTACATCGTACAACGTGTAACGTATAACATATAACGTACAACATATAACGTACAACGTATAACGTATAACGTACAACGTATAACGTACAACGTACAACGTGTAACGTATAACGTATAACGTATAACGTACAGCGTATAACATACATCGTATATCGTACAGCGTATAACGTACAACGTATAAGGTATAACGTATAACGTATAACGTATAACGTATAACGTATAACGTATAACGTATAACGTACAACGTATAATGTACAACGTATAACGTACAACGTACAACGTGTAACGTGTAACGTATAACGTATAACTTATAACGTACAGCGTATAACGTACAGCGTATAACGTATAACGTATAACGTACAACGTACAACGTGTAACGTATAACGTATAACGTATAACGTAGAACGTATAACGTACAGCGTATAACGTACAGCGTATAACGTACAGCGGATAACGTATAATGTACAACGTATAACGTACAACGTACAACGTGTAACGTATAACGTATAACGTATAACTTATAACGTACAGCGTATAACGTACAACGTATAAGGTATAACGTATAACGTATAACGTATAACGTATAACGTATAACGTATAACGTATAACGTACAACGTATAATGTACAACGTATAACGTACAACGTACAACGTGTAACGTGTAACGTATAACGTATAACTTATAACGTACAGCTTATAACGTACAGCGTATAACGTATAACGTATAACGTACAACGTACAACGTGTAACGTATAACGTATAACGTATAACGTAGAACGTATAACGTACAGCGTATAACGTATAACGTATAACGTATAACGTACAGCGTATAACGTACAGCGTATAACGTATAACGTACAACGTATAACGTACAACGTACAACGTGTAACGCATAACGTATAACGTATAACTTATAACGTACAGCGTATAACGTATAACGTATAACGTATAACGTATATCGTATAACGTATAACGTATAACGTATAACGTATAACGTACAGCGTATAACGTATAACATACAACGTATAACGTACAACGTATAACGTATAACGTACAACGTATAACGTATAACGTATAACGTATAACGTATAACGTATAACGTACATCGTACAACGTGTAACGTATAACATATAACGTACAACATATAACGTACAACGTATAACGTATAACGTACAACGTATAACGTACAACGTACAACGTGTAACGTACAACGTATAACGTATAATGTACAACGTATAACGTACAACGTACAACGTGTAACGTGTAACGTATAACGTATAACTTATAACGTACAGCGTATAACGTACAGCGTATAACGTATAACGTATAACGTACAACGTACAACGTACAACGTGTAACGTATAACGTATAACGTATAACGTATAACGTACAACGTATAATGTACAACGTATAACGTACAACGTACAACGTGTAACGTGTAACGTATAACGTATAACTTATAACGTACAGCGTATAACGTACAGCGTATAACGTATAACGTATAACGTACAACGTACAACGTGTAACGTATAACGTATAACGTATAACGTAGAACGTATAACGTGCAGCGTATAACGTACAGCGTATAACGTACAGCGGATAACGTATAATGTACAACGTATAACGTACAACGTACAACGTGTAACGTATAACGTATAACGTATAACTTATAACGTACAGCGTATAACGTACAACGTATAAGGTATAACGTATAACGTATAACGTATAACGTATAACGTATAACGTATAACGTATAACGTATAATGTACAACGTATAACGTACAACGTACAACGTGTAACGTGTAACGTATAACGTATAACTTATAACGTACAGCGTATAACGTACAGCGTATAACGTATAACGTATAACGTACAACGTACAACGTGTAACGTATAACGTATAACGTATAACGTAGAACGTATAACGTACAGCGTATAACGTATAACGTATAACGTATAACGTACAGCGTATAACGTATAACGTACAACGTATAACGTACAACGTACAACGTGTAACGCATAACGTATAACGTATAACTTATAACGTACAGCGTATAACGTATAACGTATAACGTATAACGTATATCGTATAACGTATAACATATAACGTATAACGTATAACGTACAGCGTATAACGTACAGCGTATAACGTATAACATACAACGTATAACGTACAACGTACAACGTATAACGTATAACGTACAACGTATAACGTATAACGTACAACGTATAACGTATACCGTATACCGTATAACGTATACCGTATACCGTATAACGTATAACGTATAACGTATAACGTATAACGTATAACGTATAACGTATAACGTATAACGTATAACGTATAACGTATAACGTATAACGTATAACGTATAACGTATAACGTATAACGTATAACGTACATCGTACAACGTGTAACGTATAACATATAACGTACAACATATAACGTACAACGTATAACGTATAACGTATAACGTATAACGTATAACGTATAACGTATAACGTATAACGTACAGCGTATAACGTATAACATACAACGTATGACGTACAACGTATAACGTATAACGTATAACGTACATCGTACAACGTGTAACGTATAACATATAACGTACAACATATAACATACAACGTATAACGTATAACGTATATCGTATAACGTATAACGTATAACGTATAACGTATAACGTATAACGTACAGCGTATAACGTATAACATACAACGTATAACGTACAACGTATAACGTATAACGTACAACGTATAACGTATAACGTATAACGTATAACGTATAACGTATAACGTATAACGTATAACGTATAACGTACATCGTACAACGTGTAACGTATAACATATAACGTACAACATATAACGTACAACGTATAACGTATAACGTATAACGTATAACGTATAACGTATAACGTATAACGTATAACGTACAGCGTATAACGTATAACATACAACGTATGACGTACAACGTATAACGTATAACGTATAACGTACATCGTACAACGTGTAACGTATAACATATAACGTACAACATATAACATACAACGTATAACGTATAACGTATATCGTATAACGTATAACGTATAACGTATAACGTATAACGTATAACGTATAACGTATAACGTATAACGTATAACGTATAACGTATAACGTATAACGTATAACGTATAACGTATAACGTACATCGTACAACGTGTAACGTATAACATATAACGTTCAACATATAACGTACTACGTATAACGTATAACGTACAACGTATAACGTACAACGTACAACGTGTAACGTATAACGTATAACGTACAGCGTATAACGTACAGCGTATATCGTACAGCGTATAACGTACAACTTATAAGGTATAACGTACAACGTACAACGTGTAACGCATAACGTATAACGTATAACTTATAACGTACAGCGTATAACGTATAACGTATAACGTATAACGTACAGCGTATAACGTATAACGTACAACGTATAATGTACAACGTATAACGTACAACGTACAACGTGTAACGTATAACGTATAACGTATAACTTATAACGTACAGCGTATAACGTATAACGTACAACGTATAATGTACAACGTATAACGTACAACGTATAACGTGTAACGTATAACGTATAACGTATAACTTATAACGTACAGCGTATAACGTACAACGTATAACGTACAACGTACAACGTGTAACGTATAACGTATAACGTACAGCGTATAACGTACAGCGTATATCGTACAGCGTATAACGTACAACGTATAAGGTATAACGTACAACGTACAACGTGTAACGCATAACGTATAACGTATAACGTATAACTTATAACGTACAGCGTATAACGTATAACGTATAACGTATAACGTACAGCGTATAACGTATAACGTACAACGTATAACGTACAACGTACAACGTGTAACGCATAACGTATACCGTATACCGTATAACGTATAACGTATAACGTATAACGTATAACGTATAACGTATAACGTATAACGTATAACGTATAACGTATAACGTATAACGTATAACGTATAACGTATAACGTATAACGTATAACGTATAACGTATAACGTATAACGTATAACGTACATCGTACAACGTGTAACGTATAACATATAACGTACAACATATAACGTACAACGTATAACGTATAACGTATAACGTATAACGTATAACGTATAACGTATAACGTATAACGTATAACGTACAGCGTATAACGTATAACATACAACGTATAACGTACAACGTATAACGTATAACGTATAACGTACATCGTACAACGTGTAACGTATAACATATAACGTACAACATATAACATACAACGTATAACGTATAACGTATATCGTATAACGTATAACGTATAACGTATAACGTATAACGTATAACGTACAGCGTATAACGTATAACATACAACGTATAACGTACAACGTATAACGTATAACGTACAACGTATAACGTATAACGTATAACGTATAACGTATAACGTATAACGTATAACGTACATCGTACAACGTGTAACGTATAACATATAACGTACAACGTACAACGTATAACGTATAACGTACAACGTATAACGTACAACGTACAACGTGTAACGTATAACGTATAACGTATAACGTATAACGTACAGCGTATAACATACATCGTATATCGTACAGCGTATAACGTACAACGTATAAGGTATAACGTATAACGTATAACGTATAACGTATAACGTATAACGTATAACGTATAACGTACAACGTATAATGTACAACGTATAACGTACAACGTACAACGTGTAACGTGTAACGTATAACGTATAACTTATAACGTACAGCGTATAACGTACAGCGTATAACGTATAACGTATAACGTACAACGTACAACGTGTAACGTATAACGTATAACGTATAACGTAGAACGTATAACGTACAGCGTATAACGTACAGCGTATAACGTACAGCGGATAACGTATAACGTACAGCGTATAACGTATAACGTATAACGTATAACGTACAGCGTATAACGTACAGCGTATAACGTATAACGTACAACGTATAACGTACAACGTACAACGTGTAACGCATAACGTATAACGTATAACTTATAACGTACAGCGTATAACGTACAGCGTATAACGTATAACGTATAACGTACAACGTACAACGTGTAACGTATAACGTATAACGTATAACGTAGAACGTATAACGTACAGCGTATAACGTACAGCGTATAACGTACAGCGGATAACGTATAATGTACAACGTATAACGTACAACGTACAACGTGTAACGTATAACGTATAACGTATAACGTATAACGTACAACGTATAATGTACAACGTATAACGTACAACGTACAACGTGTAACGTGTAACGTATAACGTATAACTTATAACGTACAGCGTATAAAGTACAGCGTATAACGTATAACGTATAACGTACAACGTACAACGTGTAACGTATAACGTATAACGTATAACGTAGAACGTATAACGTACAGCGTATAACGTATAACGTATAACGTATAACGTATAACGTACAGCGTATAACGTACAGCGTATAACGTATAACGTACAACGTATAACGTACAACGTACAACGTGTAACGCATAACGTATAACGTATAACTTATAACGTACAGCGTATAACGTATAACGTATAACGTATAACGTATATCGTATAACGTATAACGTATAACGTATAACGTATAACGTACAGCGTATAACGTATAACATACAACGTATAACGTACAACGTATAACGTATAACGTACAACGTATAACGTATAACGTATAACGTATAACGTATAACGTATAACGTATAACGTATAACGTACATCGTACAACGTGTAACGTATAACATATAACGTACAACATATAACGTACAACGTATAACGTATAACGTACAACGTATAACGTACAACGTACAACGTGTAACGTACAACGTATAACGTATAATGTACAACGTATAACGTACAACGTACAACGTGTAACGTGTAACGTATAACGTATAACTTATAACGTACAGCGTATAACGTACAGCGTATAACGTATAACGTATAACGTACAACGTACAACGTGTAACGTATAACGTATAACGTATAACGTATAACGTACAACGTATAATGTACAACGTATAACGTACAACGTACAACGTGTAACGTGTAACGTATAACGTATAACTTATAACGTACAGCGTATAACGTACAGCGTATAACGTATAACGTATAACGTACAACGTACAACGTGTAACGTATAACGTATAACGTATAACGTATAACGTACAACGTATAACGTACAACGTACAACGTGTAACGCATAACGTATAACGTATAACTTATAACGTACAGCGTATAACGTATAACGTATAACGTATAACGTATATCGTATAACGTATAACATATAACGTATAACGTATAACGTACAGCGTATAACGTATAACATACAACGTATAACGTACAACGTACAACGTATAACGTATAACGTACAACGTATAACGTATAACGTATAACGTATAACGTATAACGTATAACGTATAACGTATAACGTATAACGTATAACGTACATCGTACAACGTGTAACGTATAACATATAACGTACAACATATAACGTACAACGTATAACGTATAACGTACAACGTATAACGTACAACGTACAACGTGTATCGTACAACGTATAACGTATACCGTATACCGTATAACGTATAACGTATAACGTATAACGTATAACGTATAACGTATAACGTATAACGTATAACGTATAACGTATAACGTATAACGTATAACGTATAACGTATAACGTATAACGTATAACGTATAACGTATAACGTACATCGTACAACGTGTAACGTATAACATATAACGTACAACATATAACGTACAACGTATAACGTATAACGTATAACGTATAACGTATAACGTATAACGTATAACGTATAACGTATAACGTATAACGTATAACGTACAGCGTATAACGTATAACATACAACGTATGACGTACAACGTATAACGTATAACGTATAACGTACATCGTACAACGTGTAACGTATAACATATAACGTACAACATATAACATACAACGTATAACGTATAACGTATATCGTATAACGTATAACGTATAACGTATAACGTATAACGTATAACGTATAACGTACAGCGTATAACGTATAACATACAACGTATAACGTACAACGTATAACGTATAACGTACAACGTATAACGTATAACGTATAACGTATAACGTATAACGTATAACGTATAACGTATAACGTACATCGTACAACGTGTAACGTATAACATATAACGTACAACATATAACGTACAACGTATAACGTATAACGTACAACGTATAACGTACAACGTACAACGTGTAACGTATAACGTATAACGTATAACGTACAGCGTATAACATACATCGTATATCGTACAGCGTATAACGTACAACGTATAAGGTACAACGTATAACGTATAACGTATAACGTATAACGTATAACGTATAACGTACAACGTATAATGTACAACGTATAACGTACAACGTACAACGTGTAACGTGTAACGTATAACGTATAACTTATAACGTACAGCGTATAAAGTACAGCGTATAACGTATAACGTATAACGTATAACGTACAACGTGTAACGTATAACGTATAACGTATAACGTAGAACGTATAACGTACAGCGTATAACGTACAGCGTATAACGTACAGCGGATAACGTATAATGTACAACGTATAACGTACAACGTACAACGTGTAACGTATAACGTATAACGTATAACTTATAACGTACAGCGTATAACGTATAACGTATAACGTATAACGTACAGCGTATAACGTATAACGTACAACGTATAATGTACAACGTATAACGTACAACGTACAACGTGTAACGTATAACGTATAACGTATAACTTATAACGTACAGCGTATAACGTATAACGTATAACGTATAACGTACAACGTATAACGTACAGCGTATAACGTACAGCGTATAACGTATAACGTATAACGTATAACGTATAACGTATAACGTATAACGTATAAGGTATAACGTATAACGTATAACGTATAACGTATAACGTATAACGTATAACGTATAACGTATAACGTATAACGTATAACGTATAACGTATAACGTATAACGTATAGCGTATAACGTATAACGTATAACGTATAACGTATAACGTATAACGTATAACGTATAACGTATAACGTATAACGTAGAACGTATAACGTATAACGTATAACGTATAACGTATAACGTATAACGTATAACGTATAACGTATAACGTATAACGTATAACGTATAACGTATAACGTATAACGTATAACGTATAACGTATAACGTATAACGTATAACGTATAACGTATAACGTATAACGTATAACGTATAACGTATAACGTATAACGTATAACGTATAACGTATAACGTATAACGTATAACGTATAACGTATAACGTATAACGTATAACGTATAACGTATAACGTATAACGTATAACGTATAACGTATAACGTATAACGTATAACGTATAACATATAATGTATAACGTACATCGTACAACGTGTAACGTATAACATATAACGTACAACATATAACATACAACGTATAACGTATAACGTATATCGTATAACGTATAACGTATAACGTATAACGTATAACGTATAACGTACAGCGTATAACGTATAACATACAACGTATAACGTACAACGTATAACGTATAACGTACAACGTATAACGTATAACGTATAACGTATAACGTATAACGTATAACGTATAACGTACATCGTACAACGTGTAACGTATAACATATAACGTACAACATATAACGTACAACGTATAACGTATAACGTACAACGTATAACGTACAACGTACAACGTGTAACGTATAACGTATAACGTATAACGTACAGCGTATAACATACATCGTATATCGTACAGCGTATAACGTACAACGTATAAGGTACAACGTATAACGTATAACGTATAACGTATAACGTATAACGTATAACGTACAACGTATAATGTACAACGTATAACGTACAACGTACAACGTGTAACGTGTAACGTATAACGTATAACTTATAACGTACAGCGTATAAAGTACAGCGTATAACGTATAACGTATAACGTACAACGTACAACGTGTAACGTATAACGTATAACGTATAACGTATAACGTAGAACGTATAACGTACAGCGTATAACGTACAGCGTATAACGTACAGCGGATAACGTATAATGTACAACGTATAACGTATAACGTACAACGTATAATGTACAACGTATAACGTACAACGTATAACGTATAACGTATAACGTATAACGTATAACGTATAACGTATAACGTATAACGTATAACGTATAACGTATAACGTATAACGTATAACGTATAACGTATAACGTATAACGTATAACGTATAACGTATAACGTATAACGTATAACGTATAACGTATAACGTATAACGTATAACGTATAACGTATAACGTACAGCGTATAACGTATAACGTACAACGTATAATGTACAACGTATAACGTACAACGTATAACGTACAACGTACAACGTGTAACGTATAACGTATAACGTATAACTTATAACATACAGCGTATAGCGTACAGCGTATAACGTACAGCGTATAACGTATAACGTATAACGTGTAACGTATAACGTATAACGTACAGCGTATAACGTACAGCGTATAACGTATAAGGTATAACGTACAGCGTATAACGTACAACGTATAACGTATAACGTATAACGTATAACGTATAACGTATAACGTATAACGTATAACGTATAACGTATAACGTATAACGTATAACGTATAACGTATAACGTATAACGTATAACGTATAACGTACAGCGTATAACGTATAACGTATAACGTATAACGTATAACGTATAACGTATAACGTATAACGTATAACGTATAACATATAACGTATAACGTATAACGTATAACGTATAACGTACATCGTACAACGTGTAACGTATAACATATAACGTACAACATATAACGTACAACGTATAACGTATAACGTATAACGTATAACGTATAACGTATAACGTATAACGTATAACGTACAGCGTATAACGTATAACGTACAACATATAACATACAACGTATAACGTATAACGTATATCGTATAACGTATAACGTATAACGTATAACGTATAACGTACAGCGTATAACGTACAGCGTATAACGTATAACGTATAACGTGTAACGTATAACGTATAACGTACAGCGTATAACGTACAGCGTATAACGTATAACGTATAAGGTATAACGTACAGCGTATAACGTACAACGTATAACGTATAACGTATAACGTACAGCGTATAACGTACAGCGTATAACGTATAACGTATAACGTATAACGTACAACGTATAACGTATAACGTACAGCGTATAACGTATAACATACAACGTATAACGTACAACGTATAACGTACAACGTATAACGTTCAACGTATAACGTACAACGTACAGCGTATAACGTATAACGTACAACGTATAATGTACAACGTATAACGTACAACGTACAACGTGTAACGTATAACGTATAACGTATAACGTATAACGTACATCGTACAACGTGTAACGTATAACATATAACGTACAACATATAACGTACAACGTATAACGTATAACGTATAACGTATAACGTATAACGTATAACGTATAACGTATAACTTATAACATACAGCGTATAGCGTACAGCGTATAACGTACAGCGTATAACGTATAACGTATAACGTGTAACGTATAACGTATAACGTACAGCGTATAACGTACAGCGTATAACGTATAAGGTATAACGTACAGCGTATAACGTACAACGTATAACGTATAACGTATAACGTATAACGTATAACGTATAACGTATAACGTATAACGTATAACGTATAACGTATAACGTATAACGTATAACGTATAACGTATAACGTACAGCGTATAACGTATAACGTACAACATATAACATACAACGTATAACGTATAACGTATATCGTATAACGTATAACGTATAACGTATAACGTATAACGTACAGCGTATAACGTACAGCGTATAACGTATAACGTATAACGTGTAACGTATAACGTATAACGTACAGCGTATAACGTACAGCGTATAACGTATAACGTATAAGGTATAACGTACAGCGTATAACGTACAACGTATAACGTATAACGTATAACGTACATCGTATAACGTACAGCGTATAACGTATAACGTATAACGTATAACGTACAACGTATAACGTATAACGTACAGCGTATAACGTATAACATACAACGTATAACGTACAACGTATAACGTACAACGTATAACGTTCAACGTATAACGTACAACGTACAGCGTATAACGTATAACGTACAACGTATAATGTACAACGTATAACGTACAACGTACAACGTGTAACGTATAACGTATAACGTATAACGTATAACGTACATCGTACAACGTGTAACGTATAACATATAACGTACAACATATAACGTACAACGTATAACGTATAACGTACAACGTATAACGTACAACGTACAACGTGTAACGTATAACGTATAACGTATAACGTGTAACGTATAACGTATAACGTATAACGTATAACGTACAGCGTATAACGTATAACGTATAACGTATAACGTATAGCGTATAACGTACAACGTATAACGTATAACGTATAACGTACAGCGTATAACGTACAGCGTATAACGTATAACGTATAACGTATAACGTACAACGTATAACGTATAACGTACAGCGTATAACGTATAACATACAACGTATAACGTACAACGTATAACGTACAACGTATAACGTTCAACGTATAACGTACAACGTACAACGTGTAACGTATAACGTATAACGTACAGCGTATAACGTATAACGTACAACGTATAATGTACAACGTATAACGTACAACGTAAAACGTGTAACGTATAACGTATAACGTATAACGTATAACGTACATCGTACAACGTGTAACGTATAACATATAACGTACAACATATAACGTACAACGTATAACGTATAACGTACAACGTATAACGTACAACGTACAACGTGTAACGTATAACGTATAACGTATAACGTACAGCGTATAACGTACAGCGTATATCGTACAGCGTATAACGTACAACGTATAACGTACAACGTATAACGTACAACGTACAACGTGTAACGTACAGCGTATAACGTATAACATACAACGTATAACGTACAACGTATAACGTATAACGTACAACGTATAACGTATAACGTATAACGTATAACGTATAACGTATAACGTATAACGTATAACGTATAACGTATAACGTATAACGTATAACGTATAACGTATAACGTATAACGTATAACGTATAACGTACATCGTACAACGTGTAACGTATAACATATAACGTTCAACATATAACGTACTACGTATAACGTATAACGTACAACGTATAACGTACAACGTATAACGTTCAACGTATAACGTACAACGTACAGCGTATAACGTATAACGTACAACGTATAATGTACAACGTATAACGTACAACGTACAACGTGTAACGTATAACGTATAACGTATAACGTATAACGTACATCGTATAACGTACAGCGTATAACGTATAACGTATAAGGTATAACGTACAGCGTATAACGTACAACGTATAACGTATAACGTATAACGTACAGCGTATAACGTACAGCGTATAACGTATAACGTATAACGTATAACGTACAACGTATAACGTATAACGTACAGCGTATAACGTATAACATACAACGTATAACGTACAACGTATAACGTACAACGTATAACGTTCAACGTATAACGTACAACGTACAGCGTATAACGTATAACGTACAACGTATAATGTACAACGTATAACGTACAACGTACAACGTGTAACGTATAACGTATAACGTATAACGTATAACGTACATCGTACAACGTGTAACGTATAACATATAACGTACAACATATAACGTACAACGTATAACGTATAACGTACAACGTATAACGTACAACGTACAACGTGTAACGTATAACGTATAACGTATAACGTGTAACGTATAACGTATAACGTACAGCGTATAACGTACAGCGTATAACGTATAACGTATAAGGTATAACGTATAGCGTATAACGTACAACGTATAACGTATAACGTATAACGTACAGCGTATAACGTACAGCGTATAACGTATAACGTATAACGTATAACGTACAACGTATAACGTATAACGTACAGCGTATAACGTATAACATACAACGTATAACGTACAACGTATAACGTACAACGTATAACGTTCAACGTATAACGTACAACGTACAACGTGTAACGTATAACGTATAACGTACAGCGTATAACGTATAACGTACAACGTATAATGTACAACGTATAACGTACAACGTAAAACGTGTAACGTATAACGTATAACGTATAACGTATAACGTACATCGTACAACGTGTAACGTATAACATATAACGTACAACATATAACGTACAACGTATAACGTATAACGTACAACGTATAACGTACAACGTACAACGTGTAACGTATAACGTATAACGTATAACGTACAGCGTATAACGTACAGCGTATATCGTACAGCGTATAACGTACAACGTATAACGTACAACGTATAACGTACAACGTACAACGTGTAACGTACAGCGTATAACGTATAACATACAACGTATAACGTACAACGTATAACGTATAACGTACAACGTATAACGTATAACGTATAACGTATAACGTATAACGTATAACGTATAACGTATAACGTATAACGTATAACGTATAACGTATAACGTACATCGTACAACGTGTAACGTATAACATATAACGTTCAACATATAACGTACTACGTATAACGTATAACGTACAACGTATAACGTACAACGTATAACGTTCAACGTATAACGTACAACGTACAGCGTATAACGTATAACGTACAACGTATAATGTACAACGTATAACGTACAACGTACAACGTGTAACGTATAACGTATAACGTATAACGTATAACGTACATCGTACAACGTGTAACGTATAACATATAACGTACAACATATAACGTACAACGTATAACGTATAACGTACAACGTATAACGTACAACGTACAACGTGTAACGTATAACGTATAACGTATAACGTGTAACGTATAACGTATAACGTACAGCGTATAACGTACAGCGTATAACGTATAACGTATAAGGTATAACGTATAGCGTATAACGTACAACGTATAACGTATAACGTATAACGTACAGCGTATAACGTACAGCGTATAACGTATAACGTATAACGTATAACGTACAACGTATAACGTATAACGTACAGCGTATAACGTATAACATACAACGTATAACGTACAACGTATAACGTACAACGTATAACGTTCAACGTATAACGTACAACGTACAACGTGTAACGTATAACGTATAACGTACAGCGTATAACGTATAACGTACAACGTATAATGTACAACGTATAACGTACAACGTAAAACGTGTAACGTATAACGTATAACGTATAACGTATAACGTACATCGTACAACGTGTAACGTATAACATATAACGTACAACGTACAACGTATAACGTATAACGTACAACGTATAACGTACAACGTACAACGTGTAACGTATAACGTATAACGTATAACGTACAGCGTATACCATACATCGTATATCGTACAGCGTATAACGTACAACGTATAAGGTATAACGTATAACGTATAACGTATAACGTATAACGTATAACGTATAACGTATAACGTACAACGTATAATGTACAACGTATAACGTACAACGTACAACGTGTAACGTGTAACGTATAACGTATAACTTATAACGTACAGCGTATAACGTACAGCGTATAACGTATAACGTATAACGTACAACGTACAACGTGTAACGTATAACGTATAACGTATAACGTAGAACGTATAACGTACAGCGTATAACGTACAGCGTATAACGTACAGCGGATAACGTATAATGTACAACGTATAACGTACAACGTACAACGTGTAACGTATAACGTATAACGTATAACTTATAACGTACAGCGTATAACGTACAACGTATAAGGTATAACGTATAACGTATAACGTATAACGTATAACGTATAACGTATAACGTATAACGTATAACGTACAACGTATAATGTACAACGTATAACGTACAACGTACAACGTGTAACGTGTAACGTATAACGTATAACTTATAACGTACAGCTTATAACGTACAGCGTATAACGTATAACGTATAACGTACAACGTACAACGTGTAACGTATAACGTATAACGTATAACGTAGAACGTATAACGTACAGCGTATAACGTATAACGTATAACGTATAACGTACAGCGTATAACGTACAGCGTATAACGTATAACGTACAACGTATAACGTACAACGTACAACGTGTAACGCATAACGTATAACGTATAACTTATAACGTACAGCGTATAACGTACAGCGTATAACGTATAACGTATAACGTACAACGTACAACGTGTAACGTATAACGTATAACGTATAACGTAGAACGTATAACGTACAGCGTATAACGTACAGCGTATAACGTACAGCGGATAACGTATAATGTACAACGTATAACGTACAACGTACAACGTGTAACGTATAACGTATAACGTATAACGTATAACGTACAACGTATAATGTACAACGTATAACGTACAACGTACAACGTGTAACGTGTAACGTATAACGTATAACTTATAACGTACAGCTTATAACGTACAGCGTATAACGTATAACGTATAACGTACAACGTACAACGTGTAACGTATAACGTATAACGTATAACGTAGAACGTATAACGTACAGCGTATAACGTATAACGTATAACGTATAACGTATAACGTACAGCGTATAACGTACAGCGTATAACGTATAACGTACAACGTATAACGTACAACGTACAACGTGTAACGCATAACGTATAACGTATAACTTATAACGTACAGCGTATAACGTATAACGTATAACGTATAACGTATATCGTATAACGTATAACGTATAACGTATAACGTATAACGTACAGCGTATAACGTATAACATACAACGTATAACGTACAACGTATAACGTATAACGTACAACGTATAACGTATAACGTATAACGTATAACGTATAACGTATAACGTATAACGTACATCGTACAACGTGTAACGTATAACATATAACGTACAACATATAACGTACAACGTATAACGTATAACGTACAACGTATAACGTACAACGTACAACGTGTAACGTACAACGTATAACGTATAATGTACAACGTATAACGTACAACGTACAACGTGTAACGTGTAACGTATAACGTATAACTTATAACGTACAGCGTATAACGTACAGCGTATAACGTATAACGTATAACGTACAACGTACAACGTGTAACGTATAACGTATAACGTATAACGTATAACGTACAACGTATAATGTACAACGTATAACGTACAACGTACAACGTGTAACGTGTAACGTATAACGTATAACTTATAACGTACAGCGTATAACGTACAGCGTATAACGTATAACGTATAACGTACAACGTACAACGTGTAACGTATAACGTATAACGTATAACGTATAACGTACAACGTATAACGTACAACGTACAACGTGTAACGCATAACGTATAACGTATAACTTATAACGTACAGCGTATAACGTATAACGTATAACGTATAACGTATATCGTATAACGTATAACATATAACGTATAACGTATAACGTACAGCGTATAACGTATAACATACAACGTATAACGTACAACGTACAACGTATAACGTATAACGTACAACGTATAACGTATAACGTATAACGTATAACGTATAACGTATAACGTATAACGTATAACGTATAACGTATAACGTACATCGTACAACGTGTAACGTATAACATATAACGTACAACATATAACGTACAACGTATAACGTATAACGTACAACGTATAACGTACAACGTACAACGTGTATCGTACAACGTATAACGTATACCGTATACCGTATAACGTATAACGTATAACGTATAACGTATAACGTATAACGTATAACGTATAACGTATAACGTATAACGTATAACGTATAACGTATAACGTATAACGTATAACGTATAACGTATAACGTACATCGTACAACGTGTAACGTATAACATATAACGTACAACATATAACGTACAACGTATAACGTATAACGTATAACGTATAACGTATAACGTATAACGTATAACGTATAACGTATAACGTATAACGTACAGCGTATAACGTATAACATACAACGTATGACGTACAACGTATAACGTATAACGTATAACGTACATCGTACAACGTGTAACGTATAACATATAACGTACAACATATAACATACAACGTATAACGTATAACGTATATCGTATAACGTATAACGTATAACGTATAACGTATAACGTATAACGTACAGCGTATAACGTATAACATACAACGTATAACGTACAACGTATAACGTATAACGTACAACGTATAACGTATAACGTATAACGTATAACGTATAACGTATAACGTATAACGTACATCGTACAACGTGTAACGTATAACATATAACGTACAACATATAACGTACAACGTATAACGTATAACGTACAACGTATAACGTACAACGTACAACGTGTAACGTACAACGTATAACGTATAATGTACAACGTATAACGTACAACGTACAACGTGTAACGTGTAACGTATAACGTATAACTTATAACGTACAGCGTATAACGTACAGCGTATAACGTATAACGTATAACGTACAACGTACAACGTGTAACGTATAACGTATAACGTATAACGTATAACGTACAACGTATAATGTACAACGTATAACGTACAACGTACAACGTGTAACGTGTAACGTATAACGTATAACTTATAACGTACAGCGTATAACGTACAGCGTATAACGTATAACGTATAACGTACAACGTACAACGTGTAACGTATAACGTATAACGTATAACGTATAACGTACAACGTATAACGTACAACGTACAACGTGTAACGCATAACGTATAACGTATAACTTATAACGTACAGCGTATAACGTATAACGTATAACGTATAACGTATATCGTATAACGTATAACATATAACGTATAACGTATAACGTACAGCGTATAACGTATAACATACAACGTATAACGTACAACGTACAACGTATAACGTATAACGTACAACGTATAACGTATAACGTATAACGTATAACGTATAACGTATAACGTATAACGTATAACGTATAACGTATAACGTACATCGTACAACGTGTAACGTATAACATATAACGTACAACATATAACGTACAACGTATAACGTATAACGTACAACGTATAACGTACAACGTACAACGTGTATCGTACAACGTATAACGTATACCGTATACCGTATAACGTATAACGTATAACGTATAACGTATAACGTATAACGTATAACGTATAACGTATAACGTATAACGTATAACGTATAACGTATAACGTATAACGTATAACGTATAACGTACATCGTACAACGTGTAACGTATAACATATAACGTACAACATATAACGTACAACGTATAACGTATAACGTATAACGTATAACGTATAACGTATAACGTATAACGTATAACGTATAACGTATAACGTATAACGTACAGCGTATAACGTATAACATACAACGTATAACGTACAACGTATAACGTATAACGTATAACGTACATCGTACAACGTGTAACGTATAACATATAACGTACAACATATAACATACAACGTATAACGTATAACGTATATCGTATAACGTATAACGTATAACGTATAACGTATAACGTATAACGTACAGCGTATAACGTATAACATACAACGTATAACGTACAACGTATAACGTATAACGTACAACGTATAACGTATAACGTATAACGTATAACGTATAACGTATAACGTATAACGTACATCGTACAACGTGTAACGTATAACATATAACGTACAACATATAACGTACAACGTATAACGTATAACGTACAACGTATAACGTACAACGTACAACGTGTAACGTATAACGTATAACGTATAACGTACAGCGTATAACATACATCGTATATCGTACAGCGTATAACGTACAACGTATAAGGTACAACGTATAACGTATAACGTATAACGTATAACGTATAACGTATAACGTACAACGTATAATGTACAACGTATAACGTACAACGTACAACGTGTAACGTGTAACGTATAACGTATAACTTATAACGTACAGCGTATAAAGTACAGCGTATAACGTATAACGTATAACGTACAACGTACAACGTGTAACGTATAACGTATAACGTATAACGTAGAACGTATAACGTACAGCGTATAACGTACAGCGTATAACGTACAGCGGATAACGTATAATGTACAACGTATAACGTACAACGTACAACGTGTAACGTATAACGTATAACGTATAACTTATAACGTACAGCGTATAACGTATAACGTATAACGTATAACGTACAGCGTATAACGTATAACGTACAACGTATAATGTACAACGTATAACGTACAACGTACAACGTGTAACGTATAACGTATAACGTATAACTTATAACGTACAGCGTATAACGTATAACGTATAACGTATAACGTACAACGTATAACGTACAGCGTATAACGTACAGCGTATAACGTATAACGTATAACGTATAACGTATAACGTATAACGTATAACGTATAAGGTATAACGTATAACGTATAACGTATAACGTATAACGTATAACGTATAACGTATAACGTATAACGTATAACGTATAACGTATAACGTATAACGTATAACGTATAACGTATAACGTATAACGTATAACGTATAACGTATAACGTATAACGTATAACGTATAACGTATAACGTATAACGTATAACGTATAACGTATAACGTATAACGTATAACGTATAACGTATAACGTATAACGTATAACGTATAACGTATAACGTATAACGTATAACGTATAACGTATAACGTATAACGTATAACGTATAACATATAATGTATAACGTACATCGTACAACGTGTAACGTATAACATATAACGTACAACATATAACATACAACGTATAACGTATAACGTATATCGTATAACGTATAACGTATAACGTATAACGTACAGCGTATAACGTATAACGTACAACGTATAATGTACAACGTATAACGTACAACGTACAACGTGTAACGTATAACGTATAACGTATAACTTATAACGTACAGCGTATAACGTATAACGTATAACGTATAACGTACAACGTATAACGTACAGCGTATAACGTACAGCGTATAACGTATAACGTATAACGTATAACGTATAACGTATAACGTATAACGTATAACGTATAACGTATAACGTATAACGTATAACGTATAACGTATAACGTATAACGTATAACGTATAACGTATAACGTATAACGTATAACGTATAACGTATAACGTATAACGTATAACGTATAACGTATAACGTATAACGTATAACGTATAACGTATAACGTATAACGTATAACGTATAACGTATAACGTATAACGTATAACGTATAACGTATAACGTATAACGTATAACGTATAACGTATAACGTATAACGTATAACGTATAACGTATAACGTATAACGTATAACGTATAACATATAATGTATAACGTACATCGTACAACGTGTAACGTATAACATATAACGTACAACATATAACATACAACGTATAACGTATAACGTATATCGTATAACGTATAACGTATAACGTATAACGTATAACGTATAACGTACAGCGTATAACGTATAACATACAACGTATAACGTACAACGTATAACGTATAACGTACAACGTATAACGTATAACGTATAACGTATAACGTATAACGTATAACGTATAACGTACATCGTACAACGTGTAACGTATAACATATAACGTACAACATATAACGTACAACGTATAACGTATAACGTACAACGTATAACGTACAACGTACAACGTGTAACGTATAACGTATAACGTATAACGTACAGCGTATAACATACATCGTATATCGTACAGCGTATAACGTACAACGTATAAGGTACAACGTATAACGTATAACGTATAACGTATAACGTATAACGTATAACGTACAACGTATAATGTACAACGTATAACGTACAACGTACAACGTGTAACGTGTAACGTATAACGTATAACTTATAACGTACAGCGTATAAAGTACAGCGTATAACGTATAACGTATAACGTACAACGTACAACGTGTAACGTATAACGTATAACGTATAACGTAGAACGTATAACGTACAGCGTATAACGTACAGCGTATAACGTACAGCGGATAACGTATAATGTACAACGTATAACGTATAACGTACAACGTATAATGTACAACGTATAACGTACAACGTATAACGTATAACGTATAACGTATAACGTATAACGTATAACGTATAACGTATAACGTATAACGTATAACGTATAACGTATAACGTATAACGTATAACGTATAACGTATAACGTATAACGTATAACGTATAACGTATAACGTATAACGTATAACGTATAACGTACAGCGTATAACGTATAACGTACAACGTATAATGTACAACGTATAACGTACAACGTATAACGTACAACGTACAACGTGTAACGTATAACGTATAACGTATAACTTATAACATACAGCGTATAGCGTACAGCGTATAACGTACAGCGTATAACGTATAACGTATAACGTGTAACGTATAACGTATAACGTACAGCGTATAACGTACAGCGTATAACGTATAAGGTATAACGTACAGCGTATAACGTACAACGTATAACGTATAACGTATAACGTATAACGTATAACGTATAACGTATAACGTATAACGTATAACGTATAACGTATAACGTATAACGTATAACGTATAACGTACAGCGTATAACGTATAACGTATAACGTATAACGTATAACGTATAACGTATAACGTATAACGTATAACGTATAACATATAACGTATAACGTATAACGTATAACGTATAACGTACATCGTACAACGTGTAACGTATAACATATAACGTACAACATATAACGTACAACGTATAACGTATAACGTATAACGTATAACGTATAACGTATAACGTATAACGTATAACGTACAGCGTATAACGTATAACGTACAACATATAACATACAACGTATAACGTATAACGTATATCGTATAACGTATAACGTATAACGTATAACGTATAACGTACAGCGTATAACGTACAGCGTATAACGTATAACGTATAACGTGTAACGTATAACGTATAACGTACAGCGTATAACGTACAGCGTATAACGTATAACGTATAAGGTATAACGTACAGCGTATAACGTACAACGTATAACGTATAACGTATAACGTACAGCGTATAACGTACAGCGTATAACGTATAACGTATAACGTATAACGTACAACGTATAACGTATAACGTACAGCGTATAACGTATAACATACAACGTATAACGTACAACGTATAACGTACAACGTATAACGTTCAACGTATAACGTACAACGTACAGCGTATAACGTATAACGTACAACGTATAATGTACAACGTATAACGTACAACGTACAACGTGTAACGTATAACGTATAACGTATAACGTATAACGTACATCGTACAACGTGTAACGTATAACATATAACGTACAACATATAACGTACAACGTATAACGTATAACGTATAACGTATAACGTATAACGTATAACGTATAACGTATAACTTATAACATACAGCGTATAGCGTACAGCGTATAACGTACAGCGTATAACGTATAACGTATAACGTGTAACGTATAACGTATAACGTACAGCGTATAACGTACAGCGTATAACGTATAAGGTATAACGTACAGCGTATAACGTACAACGTATAACGTATAACGTATAACGTATAACGTATAACGTATAACGTATAACGTATAACGTATAACGTATAACGTATAACGTATAACGTATAACGTATAACGTATAACGTATAACGTACAGCGTATAACGTATAACGTATAACGTATAACGTATAACGTATAACGTATAACGTATAACGTATAACGTATAACATATAACGTATAACGTATAACGTATAACGTATAACGTACATCGTACAACGTGTAACGTATAACATATAACGTACAACATATAACGTACAACGTATAACGTATAACGTATAACGTATAACGTATAACGTATAACGTATAACGTACAGCGTATAACGTATAACGTACAACATATAACATACAACGTATAACGTATAACGTATATCGTATAACGTATAACGTATAACGTATAACGTATAACGTACAGCGTATAACGTACAGCGTATAACGTATAACGTATAACGTGTAACGTATAACGTATAACGTACAGCGTATAACGTACAGCGTATAACGTATAACGTATAAGGTATAACGTACAGCGTATAACGTACAACGTATAACGTATAACGTATAACGTACAGCGTATAACGTACAGCGTATAACGTATAACGTATAACGTATAACGTACAACGTATAACGTATAACGTACAGCGTATAACGTATAACATACAACGTATAACGTACAACGTATAACGTACAACGTATAACGTTCAACGTATAACGTACAACGTACAGCGTATAACGTATAACGTACAACGTATAATGTACAACGTATAACGTACAACGTACAACGTGTAACGTATAACGTATAACGTATAACGTATAACGTACATCGTACAACGTGTAACGTATAACATATAACGTACAACATATAACGTACAACGTATAACGTATAACGTACAACGTATAACGTACAACGTACAACGTGCAACGTATAACGTATAACGTATAACGTGTAACGTATAACGTATAACGTACAGCGTATAACGTACAGCGTATAACGTATAACGTATAAGGTATAACGTATAGCGTATAACGTACAACGTATAACGTATAACGTATAACGTACAGCGTATAACGTACAGCGTATAACGTATAACGTATAACGTATAACGTACAACGTATAACGTATAACGTACAGCGTATAACGTATAACATACAACGTATAACGTACAACGTATAACGTACAACGTATAACGTTCAACGTATAACGTACAACGTACAACGTGTAACGTATAACGTATAACGTACAGCGTATAACGTATAACGTACAACGTATAATGTACAACGTATAACGTACAACGTAAAACGTGTAACGTATAACGTATAACGTATAACGTATAACGTACATCGTACAACGTGTAACGTATAACATATAACGTACAACATATAACGTACAACGTATAACGTATAACGTACAACGTATAACGTACAACGTACAACGTGTAACGTATAACGTATAACGTATAACGTACAGCGTATAACGTACAGCGTATATCGTACAGCGTATAACGTACAACGTATAACGTACAACGTATAACGTACAACGTACAACGTGTAACGTACAGCGTATAACGTATAACATACAACGTATAACGTACAACGTATAACGTATAACGTACAACGTATAACGTATAACGTATAACGTATAACGTATAACGTATAACGTATAACGTATAACGTATAACGTATAACGTATAACGTATAACGTATAACGTATAACGTATAACGTATAACGTACATCGTACAACGTGTAACGTATAACATATAACGTTCAACATATAACGTACTACGTATAACGTATAACGTACAACGTATAACGTACAACGTACAACGTGTAACGTATAACGTATAACGTATAACGTACAGCGTATAACATACATCGTATATCGTACAGCGTATAACGTACAACGTACAACGTATAATGTACAACGTATAACGTACAACGTAAAACGTGTAACGTATAACGTATAACGTATAACGTATAACGTACATCGTACAACGTGTAACGTATAACATATAACGTACAACATATAACGTACAACGTATAACGTATAACGTACAACGTATAACGTACAACGTACAACGTGTAACGTATAACGTATAACGTATAACGTACAGCGTATAACGTACAGCGTATATCGTACAGCGTATAACGTACAACGTATAACGTACAACGTATAACGTACAACGTACAACGTGTAACGTACAGCGTATAACGTATAACATACAACGTATAACGTACAACGTATAACGTATAACGTACAACGTATAACGTATAACGTATAACGTATAACGTATAACGTATAACGTATAACGTATAACGTATAACGTATAACGTATAACGTATAACGTATAACGTATAACGTACATCGTACAACGTGTAACGTATAACATATAACGTTCAACATATAACGTACTACGTATAACGTATAACGTACAACGTATAACGTACAACGTACAACGTGTAACGTATAACGTATAACGTATAACGTACAGCGTATAACATACATCGTATATCGTACAGCGTATAACGTACAACGTATAAGGTATAACGTATAACGTATAACGTATAACGTATAACGTACAACGTATAATGTACAACGTATAACGTACAACGTACAACGTGTAACGTGTAACGTATAACGTATAACTTATAACGTACAGCGTATAAAGTACAGCGTATAACGTATAACGTATAACGTACAACGTACAACGTGTAACGTATAACGTATAACGTATAACGTAGAACGTATAACGTACAGCGTATAACGTACAGCGTATAACGTACAGCGGATAACGTATAATGTACAACGTATAACGTACAACGGTACAACGTGTAACGTATAACGTATAACGTATAACTTATAACGTACAGCGTATAACGTATAACGTATAACGTATAACGTACAGCGTATAACGTATAACGTACAACGTATAACGTATAACGTATAACGTATAACGTACAACGTGTAACGTATAACGTATAACGTATAACGTATAACGTATAACGTATAACGTATAACGTATAACGTATAACGTATAACGTATAACGTATAACGTATAACGTATAACTTATAACGTACAGCGTATAACGTATAACGTATAACGTATAACGTATAACGTATAACGTATAACGTATAACGTATAACGTATAACGTATAACGTATAACGTATAACGTATAACGTATAACGTATAACGTATAACGTATAACGTATAACGTATATCGTATAACGTATAACGTATAACGTATAACGTATAACGTATAACGTATAACGCATAACGTATAACGTATAACGTATAACGTATTACGTATAACGTATAACGTATAACGTATAACGTATAACGTATAACGTATAACGTATAACGTATAACGTATAACGTATAACGTATAACGTATAACGTATAACGTATAACGTATAACGTATAACGTATAACGTATAACGTATAACGTATAACGTATAACGTATAACGTATAACGTATAACGTATAACGTATAACGTATAACGTATAACGTATAACGTATAACGTATAACGTATAACGTATAACGTATAACGTATAACGTATAACGTATAACGTATAACGTATAACGTATAACGTATAACGTTTAACGTACAGCGTATAACGTATAACGTACAACGTATAATGTACAACGTATAACGTACAACGTATAACGTATATCGTATAACGTATAACGTATAACGTATAACGTATAACGTATAACGTATAACATATAACGTATAACGTATAACGTACAGCGTATAACGTATAACGTACAACGTATAACGTACAACGTACAACGTGTAACGTACAGCGTATAACGTATAACGTACAACGTATAATGTACAACGTATAACGTACAACGTACAACGTGTAACGTATAACGTATAACGTATAACGTATAACTTATAACGTACAGCGTATAACGTACAGCGTATAACGTATAACGTATAACGTATAACGTACAACGTACAACGTGTAACGTATAACGTATAACGTATAACGTACAGCGTATAACGTACAGCGTATAACGTACAGCGTATAACGTACAACGTATAACGTATAACGTATAACGTATAACGTATAACGTATAACGTATAACGTATAACGTATAACGTATAACGTATAACGTATAACGTATAACGTATAACGTATAACGTATAACGTATAACGTATAACGTATAACGTATAACGTATAACGTATAACGTATAACGTATAACGTATAACGTATAACGTATAACGTATAACGTATAACGTATAACGTATAACGTATAACGTATAACGTATAACGTATAACGTATAACGTATAACGTATAACGTATAACGTATAACGTATAACGTATAACGTATAACGTATAACGTATAACGTATAACGTATAACGTATAACGTACAGCGTATAACGTATAACGTACAACGTATAATGTACAACGTATAACGTACAACGTATAACGTACAACGTACAACGTGTAACGTATAACGTATAACGTATAACTTATAACATACCGCGTATAGCGTACAGCGTATAACGTACAGCGTATAACGTATAACGTATAACGTGTAACGTATAACGTATAACGTACAGCGTATAACGTACAGCGTATAACGTATAAGGTATAACGTACAGCGTATAACGTACAACGTATAACGTATAACGTATAACGTATAACGTATAACGTATAACGTATAACGTATAACGTATAACGTATAACGTATAACGTATAACGTATAACGTACAGCGTATAACGTATAACGTATAACGTATAACGTACAGCGTATAACGTATAACGTACAACATATAACATACAACGTATAACGTATAACGTATATCGTATAACGTATAACGTATAACGTATAACGTATAACGTACAGCGTATAACGTACAGCGTATAACGTATAACGTATAACGTGTAACGTATAACGTATAACGTACAGCGTATAACGTACAGCGTATAACGTATAACGTATAAGGTATAACGTACAGCGTATAACGTACAACGTATAACGTATAACGTATAACGTACAGCGTATAACGTACAGCGTATAACGTATAACGTATAACGTATAACGTACAACGTATAACGTATAACGTACAGCGTATAACGTATAACATACAACGTATAACGTACAACGTCTAACGTACAACGTATAACGTTCAACGTATAACGTACAACGTACAACGTGTAACGTATAACGTATAACGTACAGCGTATAACGTATAACGTACAACGTATAATGTACAACGTATAACGTACAACGTACAACGTGTAACGTATAACGTATAACGTATAACGTATAACGTACATCGTACAACGTGTAACGTATAACATATAACGTACAACATATAACGTACAACGTATAACGTATAACGTACAACGTATAACGTACAACGTACAACGTGTAACGTATAACGTATAACGTATAACGTGTAACGTATAACGTATAACGTACAGCGTATAACGTACAGCGTATAACGTATAACGTATAAGGTATAACGTATAGCGTATAACGTACAACGTATAACGTATAACGTATAACGTACAGCGTATAACGTACAGCGTATAACGTATAACGTATAACGTATAACGTACAACGTATAACGTATAACGTACAGCGTATAACGTATAACATACAACGTATAACGTACAACGTATAACGTACAACGTATAACGTTCAACGTATAACGTACAACGTACAACGTGTAACGTATAACGTATAACGTACAGCGTATAACGTATAACGTACAACGTATAATGTACAACGTATAACGTACAACGTACAACGTGTAACGTATAACGTATAACGTATAACGTATAACGTACATCGTACAACGTGTAACGTATAACATATAACGTACAACATATAACGTACAACGTATAACGTATAACGTACAACGTATAACGTACAACGTACAACGTGTAACGTATAACGTATAACGTATAACGTACAGCGTATAACGTACAGCGTATATCGTACAGCGTATAACGTTCAACGTACAACGTATAACGTACAACGTACAACGTGTAACGTACAGCGTATAACGTATAACGTACAACGTATAATGTACAACGTATAACGTACAACGTACAACGTGTAACGTATAACGTATAACGTACATCGTACAACGTGTAACGTATAACATATAACGTACAACATATAACGTACAACGTATAACGTATAACGTACAGCGTATATCGTACAGCGTATAACGTTCAACGTATAACGTACAACGTACAACGTGTAACGTATAACGTATAACGTACATCGTACAACGTGTAACGTATAACATATAACGTTCAACATATAACGTACTACGTATAACGTATAACGTACAACGTATAACGTACAACGTACAACGTGTAACGTACAGCGTATAACGTATAACGTACAACGTATAATGTACAACGTATAACGTACAACGTACAACGTGTAACGTATAACATATAACGTACAACATATAACGTACAACGTATAACGTATAACGTACAGCGTATATCGTACAGCGTATAACGTTCAACGTATAACGTACAACGTACAACGTGTAACGTATAACGTATAACGTACATCGTACAACGTGTAACGTATAACATATAACGTTCAACATATAACGTACTACGTATAACGTATAACGTACAACGTATAACGTACAACGTACAACGTACAACGTGTAACGTACAGCGTATAACGTATAACGTACAACGTATAATGTACAACGTATAACGTACAACGTACAACGTGTAACGTATAACGTATAACGTATAACGTATAACGTACATCGTACAACGTGTAACGTATAACATATAACGTACAACATATAACGTACAACGTATAACGTATAACGTACAGCGTATATCGTACAGCGTATAACGTTCAACGTATAACGTACAACGTACAACGTGTAACGTATAACGTATAACGTACATCGTACAACGTGTAACGTATAACATATAACGTTCAACATATAACGTACTACGTATAACGTATAACGTACAACGTATAACGTACAACGTACAACGTGTAACGTACAGCGTATAACGTATAACGTACAACGTATAATGTACAACGTATAACGTACAACGTACAACGTGTAACGTATAACGTATAACGTATAACGTATAACTTATAACGTACAGCGTATAACGTACAGCGTATAACGTATAACATACAACGTATAACGTACAACGTATAACGTATAACGTACAACGTATAACGTATAACGTATAACGTATAACGTATAACGTATAACGTATAACGTATAACGTACATCGTACAACGTGTAACGTATAACATATAACGTACAACATATAACGTACAACGTATAACGTATAACGTACAACGTATAACGTACAACGTACAACGTGTAACGTATAACGTATAACGTATAACGTACAGCGTATAACATACATCGTATATCGTACAGCGTATAACGTACAACGTATAAGGTATAACGTAAACGTATAACGTATAACGTATAACGTATAACGTATAACGTATAACGTACAACGTATAATGTACAACGTATAACGTACAACGTACAACGTGTAACGTGTAACGTATAACGTATAACTTATAACGTACAGCGTATAACGTACAGCGTATAACGTATAACGTATAACGTACAACGTACAACGTGTAACGTATAACGTATAACGTATAACGTAGAACTTATAACGTACAGCGTATAACGTACAGCGGATAACGTATAATGTACAACGTATAACGTACAACGTACAACGTGTAACGTATAACGTATAACGTATAACTTATAACGTACAGCGTATAACGTACAACGTATAAGGTATAACGTATAACGTATAACGTATAACGTATAACGTATAACGTATAACGTATAACGTATAACGTATAACGTACAACGTATAATGTACAACGTATAACGTACAACGTACAACGTGTAACGTGTAACGTATAACGTATAACTTATAACGTACAGCTTATAACGTACAGCGTATAACGTATAACGTATAACGTACAACGTACAACGTGTAACGTATAACGTATAACGTATAACGTAGAACGTATAACGTACAGCGTATAACGTATAACGTATAACGTATAACGTACAGCGTATAACGTACAGCGTATAACGTATAACGTACAACGTATAACGTACAACGTACAACGTGTAACGCATAACGTATAACGTATAACTTATAACGTACAGCGTATAACGTATAACGTATAACGTATAACGTATATCGTATAACGTATAACGTATAACGTATAACGTATAACGTACAGCGTATAACGTATAACATACAACGTATAACGTACAACGTATAACGTATAACGTACAACGTATAACGTATAACGTATAACGTATAACGTATAACGTATAACGTATAACGTATAACGTACATCGTACAACGTGTAACGTATAACATATAACGTACAACATATAACGTACAACGTATAACGTATAACGTACAACGTATAACGTACAACGTACAACGTGTAACGTACAACGTATAACGTATAATGTACAACGTATAACGTACAACGTACAACGTGTAACGTGTAACGTATAACGTATAACTTATAACGTACAGCGTATAACGTACAGCGTATAACGTATAACGTATAACGTACAACGTACAACGTGTAACGTATAACGTATAACGTATAACGTATAACGTACAACGTATAATGTACAACGTATAACGTACAACGTACAACGTGTAACGTGTAACGTATAACGTATAACTTATAACGTACAGCGTATAACGTACAGCGTATAACGCATAACGTATAACGTACAACGTACAACGTGTAACGTATAACGTATAACGTATAACGTATAACGTATAACGTAGAACGTATAACGTGCAGCGTATAACGTACAGCGTATAACGTACAGCGGATAACGTATAATGTACAACGTATAACGTACAACGTACAACGTGTAACGTATAACGTATAACGAATAACTTATAACGTACAGCGTATAACGTACAACGTATAAGGTATAACGTATAACGTATAACGTATAACGTATAACGTATAACGTATAACGTATAACGTATAATGTACAACGTATAACGTACAACGTACAACGTGTAACGTGTAACGTATAACGTATAACTTATAACGTACAGCGTATAACGTACAGCGTATAACGTACAACGTATAACGTACAACGTACAACGTGTAACGTATAACGTATAACGTATAACGTAGAACGTATAACGTACAGCGTATAACGTACAACGTGTAACGTATAACGTACAGCGTATAACGTATAACGTACAACGTATAACGTACAACGTACAACGTGTAACGCATAACGTATAACGTATAACTTATAACGTACAGCGTATAACGTATAACGTATAACGTATAACGTATATCGTATAACGTATAACATATAACGTATAACGTATAACGTACAGCGTATAACGTATAACATACAACGTATAACGTACAACGTACAACGTATAACGTATAACGTACAACGTATAACGTATAACGTATAACGTATAACGTATAACGTATAACGTATAACGTATAACGTATAACGTATAACGTATAACGTACATCGTACAACGTGTAACGTATAACATATAACGTACAACATATAACGTACAACGTATAACGTATAACGTACAACGTATAACGTACAACGTACAACGTGTAACGTACAACGTATAACGTATACCGTATACCGTATAACGTATACCGTATACCGTATAACGTATAACGTATAACGTATAACGTATAACGTATAACGTATAACGTATAACGTATAACGTACATCGTACAACGTGTAACGTATAACATATAACGTACAACATATAACGTACAACGTATAACGTATAACGTATAACGTATAACGTATAACGTATAACGTATAACGTATAACGTATAACGTACAGCGTATAACGTATAACATACAACGTATGACGTACAACGTATAACGTATAACGTATAACGTACATCGTACAACGTGTAGCGTATAACATATAACGTACAACATATAACATACAACGTATAACGTATAACGTATATCGTATAACGTATAACGTATAACGTATAACGTATAACGTATAACGTACAGCGTATAACGTATAACATACAACGTATAACGTACAACGTATAACGTATAACGTACAACGTATAACGTATAACGTATAACGTATAACGTATAACGTATAACGTATAACGTATAACGTATAACGTACATCGTACAACGTGTAACGTATAACATATAACGTACAACATATAACGTACAACGTATAACGTATAACGTACAACGTATAACGTACAACGTACAACGTGTAACGTATAACGTATAACGTATAACGTACAGCGTATAACATACATCGTATATCGTACAGCGTATAACGTACAACGTATAAGGTACAACGTATAACGTATAACGTATAACGTATAACGTATAACGTATAACGTACAACGTATAATGTACAACGTATAACGTACAACGTACAACGTGTAACGTGTAACGTATAACGTATAACTTATAACGTACAGCGTATAAAGTACAGCGTATAACGTATAACGTATAACGTACAACGTACAACGTGTAACGTATAACGTATAACGTATAACGTAGAACGTATAACATATAACGTACAACGTATAACGTATAACATACAACGTATAACGTACAACGTATAACGTACAACGTATAACGTTCAACGTATAACGTACAACGTACAACGTGTAACGTATAACGTATAACGTACAGCGTATAACGTATAACGTACAACGTATAATGTACAACGTATAACGTACAACGTACAACGTGTAACGTATAACGTATAACGTATAACGTATAACGTACATCGTACAACGTGTAACGTATAACATATAACGTACAACATATAACGTACAACGTATAACGTATAACGTACAACGTATAACGTACAACGTACAACGTGTAACGTATAACGTATAACGTATAACGTATAACGTATAACGTACAGCGTATATCGTACAGCGTATAACGTACAACATATAACGTACAACGTATAACGTATAACGTACAACGTATAACGTACAACGTACAACGTATAACGTACAACGTATAACGTATAACGTACAACGTATAACGTATAACGTATAACGTATAACGTATAACGTATAACGTATAACGTATAATGTACAACGTATAACGTACATCGTATATCGTACAGCGTATAACGTACAACGTATAAGGTATAACGTATAACGTATAACGTATAACGTACAACGTATAATGTACAACGTATAACGTACAACGTACAACGTGTAACGTGTAACGTATAACGTATAACTTATAACGTACAGCGTATAAAGTACAGCGTATAACGTATAACGTATAACGTACAACGTACAACGTGTAACGTATAACGTATAACGTATAACGTAGAACGTATAACGTACAACGTACAACGTGTAACGTATAACGTATAACGTATAACGTACAGCGTATAACATACATCGTATATCGTACAGCGTATAACGTACAACGTATAAGGTATAACGTATAACGTATAACGTATAACGTATAACGTACAACGTATAATGTACAACGTATAACGTACAACGTACAACGTGTAACGTGTAACGTATAACGTATAACTTATAACGTACAGCGTATAAAGTACAGCGTATAACGTATAACGTATAACGTACAACGTACAACGTGTAACGTATAACGTATAACGTATAACGTAGAACGTATAACGTACAGCGTATAACGTACAGCGTATAACGTACAGCGGATAACGTATAATGTACAACGTATAACGTACAACGGTACAACGTGTAACGTATAACGTATAACGCATAACGTATAACGCATAACGTATAACGTATTACGTATAACGTATAACGTATAACGTATAACGTATAACGTATAACGTATAACGTATAACGTATAACGTATAACGTATAACGTATAACGTATAACGTATAACGTATAACGTATAACGTATAACGTATAACGTATAACGTATAACGTATAACGTATAACGTATAACGTATAACGTATAACGTATAACGTATAACGTATAAAGTATAACGTATAACGTATAACGTATAACGTATAACGTATAACGTATAACGTATAACGTATAACGTATAACGTTTAACGTACAGCGTATAACGTATAACGTACAACGTATAATGTACAACGTATAACGTACAACGTATAACGTATATCGTATAACGTATAACGTATAACGTATAACGTATAACGTATAACGTATAACGTATAACATATAACGTATAACGTATAACGTACAGCGTATAACGTATAACGTACAACGTATAACGTACAACGTACAACGTGTAACGTACAGCGTATAACGTATAACGTACAACGTACAATGTACAACGTATAACGTACAACGTACAACGTGTAACGTATAACGTATAACGTATAACTTATAACGTACAGCGTATAACGTACAGCGTATAACGTATAACGTATAACGTATAACGTACAACGTACAACGTGTAACGTATAACGTATAACGTATAACGTACAGCGTATAACGTACAGCGTATAACGTACAGCGTATAACGTACAACGTATAACGTATAACGTATAACGTATAACGTATAACGTATAACGTATAACGTATAACGTATAACGTATAACGTATAACGTATAACGTATAACGTATAACGTATAACGTATAACGTATAACGTATAACGTATAACGTATAACGTATAACGTATAACGTATAACGTATAACGTATAACGTATAACGTATAACGTATAACATATAACGTATAACGTATAACGTATAACGTATAACGTATAACGTATAACGTATAACGTATAACGTATAACGTATAACGTATAACGTATAACGTATAACGTATAACGTATAACGTATAACGTATAACGTATAACGTATAACGTATAACGTATAACGTATAACGTATAACGTATAACGTATAACGTATAACGTATAACGTATAACGTATAACGTATAACGTATAACGTATAACGTATAACGTATAACGTATAACGTATAACGTATAACGTATAACGTATAACGTATAACGTATAACGTACAGCGTATAACGTGTAACGTACAACGTATAATGTACAACGTATAACGTACAACGTATAACGTACAACGTACAACGTGTAACGTATAACGTATAACGTATAACTTATAACATACCGCGTATAGCGTACAGCGTATAACGTACAGCGTATAACGTATAACGTATAACGTGTAACGTATAACGTATAACGTACAGCGTATAACGTACAGCGTATAACGTATAAGGTATAACGTACAGCGTATAACGTACAACGTATAACGTATAACGTATAACGTATAACGTATAACGTATAACGTATAACGTATAACGTATAACGTATAACGTATAACGTATAACGTACAGCGTATAACGTATAACGTATAACGTATAACGTATAACGTATAACGTATAACGTATAACGTATAACGTATAACATATAACGTATAACGTATAACGTATAACGTATAACGTACATCGTACAACGTGTAACGTATAACATATAACGTACAACATATAACGTACAACGTATAACGTATAACGTATAACGTATAACGTATAACGTATAACGTATAACGTATAACGTATAACGTACAGCGTATAACGTATAACGTACAACATATAACATACAACGTATAACGTATAACGTATATCCTATAACGTATAACGTATAACGTATAACGTATAACGTACAGCGTATAACGTACAGCGTATAACGTATAACGTATAACGTGTAACGTATAACGTATAACGTACAGCGTATAACGTACAGCGTATAACGTATAACGTATAAGGTATAACGTACAGCGTATAACGTACAACGTATAACGTATAACGTATAACGTACAGCGTATAACGTACAGCGTATAACGTATAACGTATAACGTATAACGTACAACGTATAACGTATAACGTACAGCGTATAACGTATAACATACAACGTATAACGTACAACGTATAACGTACAACGTATAACGTTCAACGTATAACGTACAACGTACAACGTGTAACGTATAACGTATAACGTACAGCGTATAACGTATAACGTACAACGTATAATGTACAACGTATAACGTACAACGTACAACGTGTAACGTATAACGTATAACGTATAACGTATAACGTACATCGTACAACGTGTAACGTATAACATATAACGTACAACATATAACGTACAACGTATAACGTATAACGTACAACGTATAACGTACAACGTACAACGTGTAACGTATAACGTATAACGTATAACGTGTAACGTATAACGTATAACGTACAGCGTATAACGTACAGCGTATAACGTATAACGTATAAGGTATAACGTATAGCGTATAACGTACAACGTATAACGTATAACGTATAACGTATAACGTACAGCGTATAACGTACAGCGTATAACGTATAACGTATAACGTATAACGTACAACGTATAACGTATAACGTACAGCGTATAACGTATAACATACAACGTATAACGTACAACGTATAACGTACAACGTATAACGTTCAACGTATAACGTACAACGTACAACGTGTAACGTATAACGTATAACGTACAGCGTATAACGTATAACGTACAACGTATAATGTACAACGTATAACGTACAACGTACAACGTGTAACGTATAACGTATAACGTATAACGTATAACGTACATCGTACAACGTGTAACGTATAACATATAACGTACAACATATAACGTACAACGTATAACGTATAACGTACAACGTATAACGTACAACGTACAACGTGTAACGTATAACGTATAACGTATAACGTACAGCGTATAACGTACAGCGTATATCGTACAGCGTATAACGTACAACGTATAACGTACAACGTATAACGTACAACGTACAACGTGTAACGTACAGCGTATAACGTATAACATAGAACGTATAACGTACAACGTATAACGTATAACGTACAACGTATAACGTATAACGTATAACGTATAACGTATAACGTATAACGTATAACGTATAACGTATAACGTATAACGTATAACGTATAACGTATAACGTATAACGTATAACGTATAACGTACATCGTACAACGTGTAACGTATAACATATAACGTTCAACATATAACGTACTACGTATAACGTATAACGTACAACGTATAACGTACAACGTACAACGTGTAACGTACAGCGTATAACGTATAACGTACAACGTATAATGTACAACGTATAACGTACAACGTACAACGTGTAACGTATAACGTATAACGTATAACGTATAACTTATAACGTACAGCGTATAACGTACAGCGTATAACGTATAACATACAACGTATAACGTACAACGTATAACGTATAACGTACAACGTATAACGTATAACGTATAACGTATAACGTATAACGTATAACGTATAACGTACATCGTACAACGTGTAACGTATAACATATAACGTACAACATATAACGTACAACGTATAACGTATAACGTACAACGTATAACGTACAACGTACAACGTGTAACGTATAACGTATAACGTATAACGTACAGCGTATAACATACATCGTATATCGTACAGCGTATAACGTACAACGTATAAGGTATAACGTATAACGTATAACGTATAACGTATAACGTATAACGTATAACGTATAACGTATAACGTACAACGTATAATGTACAACGTATAACGTACAACGTATAACGTACAACGTACAACGTGTAACGTGTAACGTATAACGTATAACTTATAACGTACAGCTTATAACGTACAGCGTATAACGTATAACGTATAACGTACAACGTGTAACGTGTAACGTATAACGTATAACTTATAACGTACAGCGTATAACGTACAGCGTATAACGTATAACGTATAACGTACAACGTACAAAGTGTAACGTATAACGTATAACGTATAACGTAGAACGTATAACGTACAGCGTATAACGTACAGCGTATAACGTACAGCGGATAACGTATAATGTACAACGTATAACGTACAACGTACAACGTGTAACGTATAACGTATAACGTATAACTTATAACGTACAGCGTATAACGTACAACGTATAAGGTATAACGTATAACGTATAACGTATAACGTATAACGTATAACGTATAACGTATAACGTACAACGTATAATGTACAACGTATAACGTACAACGTACAACGTGTAACGTGTAACGTATAACGTATAACTTATAACGTACAGCTTATAACGTACAGCGTATAACGTATAACGTATAACGTACAACGTACAACGTGTAACGTATAACGTATAACGTATAACGTAGAACGTATAACGTACAGCGTATAACGTATAACGTATAACGTATAACGTACAGCGTATAACGTACAGCGTATAACGTATAACGTACAACGTATAACGTACAACGTACAACGTGTAACGCATAACGTATAACGTATAACTTATAACGTACAGCGTATAACGTATAACGTATAACGTATAACGTATATCGTATAACGTATAACGTATAACGTATAACGTATAACGTACAGCGTATAACGTATAACATACAACGTATAACGTACAACGTATAACGTATAACGTACAACGTATAACGTATAACGTATAACGTATAACGTATAACGTATAACGTATAACGTATAACGTATAACGTATAACGTATAACGTATAACGTATAACGTATAACGTATAACGTATAACGTACATCGTACAACGTGTAACGTATAACATATAACGTACAACATATAACGTACAACGTATAACGTATAACGTACAACGTATAACGTACAACGTACAACGTGTAACGTACAACGTATAACGTATAATGTACAACGTATAACGTACAACGTACAACGTGTAACGTGTAACGTATAACGTATAACTTATAACGTACAGCGTATAACGTACAGCGTATAACGTATAACGTATAACGTACAACGTACAACGTGTAACGTATAACGTATAACGTATAACGTAGAACGTATAACGTGCAGCGTATAACGTACAGCGTATAACGTACAGCGGATAACGTATAATGTACAACGTATAACGTACAACGTACAACGTGTAACGTATAACGTATAACGTATAACTTATAACGTACAGCGTACAACGTGTAACGTATAACGTATAACGTATAACGTATAACGTACAACGTATAATGTACAACGTATAACGTACAACGTACAACGTGTAACGTGTAACGTATAACGTATAACTTATAACGTACAGCGTATAACGTACAGCGTATAACGTATAACGTATAACGTACAACGTACAACGTGTAACGTATAACGTATAACGTATAACGTAGAACGTATAACGTGCAGCGTATAACGTACAGCGTATAACGTACAGCGGATAACGTATAATGTACAACGTATAACGTACAACGTACAACGTGTAACGTATAACGTAGAGCGTATAACGTATAACATACAACGTATGACGTACAACGTATAACGTATAACGTATAACGTACATCGTACAACGTGTAACGTATAACATATAACGTACAACATATAACATACAACGTATAACGTATAACGTATATCGTATAACGTATAACGTATAACGTATAACGTATAACGTATAACGTACAGCGTATAACGTATAACATACAACGTATAACGTACAACGTATAACGTATAACGTACAACGTATAACGTATAACGTATAACGTATAACGTATAACGTATAACGTATAACGTATAACGTACATCGTACAACGTGTAACGTATAACATATAACGTACAACATATAACGTACAACGTATAACGTATAACGTACAACGTATAACGTACAACGTACAACGTGTAACGTATAACGTATAACGTATAACGTACAGCGTATAACATACATCGTATATCGTACAGCGTATAACGTACAACGTATAAGGTATAACGTATAACGTATAACGTATAACGTATAACGTATAACGTATAACGTATAACGTATAACGTATAACGTATAACGTACAACGTATAATGTACAACGTATAACGTACAACGTACAACGTGTAACGTGTAACGTATAACGTATAACTTATAACGTACAGCGTATAACGTACAGCGTATAACGTATAACGTATAACGTACAACGTACAACGTGTAACGTATAACGTATAACGTATAACGTAGAACGTATAACGTACAGCGTATAACGTACAGCGTATAACGTACAGCGGATAACGTATAATGTACAACGTATAACGTACAACGTACAACGTGTAACGTATAACGTATAACGTATAACTTATAACGTACAGCGTATAACGTACAACGTATAAGGTATAACGTATAACGTATAACGTATAACGTATAACGTATAACGTATAACGTATAACGTACAACGTATAATGTACAACGTATAACGTACAACGTACAACGTGTAACGTGTAACGTATAACGTATAACTTATAACGTACAGCTTATAACGTACAGCGTATAACGTATAACGTATAACGTACAACGTGTAACGTGTAACGTATAACGTATAACTTATAACGTACAGCGTATAACGTACAGCGTATAACGTATAACGTATAACGTACAACGTACAAAGTGTAACGTATAACGTATAACGTATAACGTAGAACGTATAACGTACAGCGTATAACGTACAGCGTATAACGTACAGCGGATAACGTATAATGTACAACGTATAACGTACAACGTACAACGTGTAACGTATAACGTATAACGTATAACTTATAACGTACAGCGTATAACGTACAACGTATAAGGTATAACGTATAACGTATAACGTATAACGTATAACGTATAACGTATAACGTATAACGTACAACGTATAATGTACAACGTATAACGTACAACGTACAACGTGTAACGTGTAACGTATAACGTATAACTTATAACGTACAGCTTATAACGTACAGCGTATAACGTATAACGTATAACGTACAACGTACAACGTGTAACGTATAACGTATAACGTATAACGTAGAACGTATAACGTACAACGTATAACGTATAACGTATAACGTATAACGTACAGCGTATAACGTACAGCGTATAACGTATAACGTACAACGTATAACGTACAACGTACAACGTGTAACGCATAACGTATAACGTATAACTTATAACGTACAGCGTATAACGTATAACGTATAACGTATAACGTATATCGTATAACGTATAACATATAACGTATAACGTATAACGTACAGCGTATAACGTATAACATACAACGTATAACGTACAACGTATAACGTATAACGTACAACGTATAACGTATAACGTATAACGTATAACGTATAACGTATAACGTATAACGTATAACGTATAACGTATAACGTATAACGTATAACGTATAACGTACATCGTACAACGTGTAACGTATAACATATAACGTACAACATATAACGTACAACGTATAACGTATAACGTACAACGTATAACGTACAACGTACAACGTGTAACGTACAACGTATAACGTATAATGTACAACGTATAACGTACAACGTACAACGTGTAACGTGTAACGTATAACGTATAACTTATAACGTACAGCGTATAACGTACAGCGTATAACGTATAACGTATAACGTACAACGTACAACGTGTAACGTATAACGTATAACGTATAACGTATAACGTACAACGTATAATGTACAACGTATAACGTACAACGTACAACGTGTAACGTGTAACGTATAACGTATAACTTATAACGTACAGCGTATAACGTACAGCGTATAACGTATAACGTATAACGTACAACGTACAACGTGTAACGTATAACGTATAACGTATAACGTAGAACGTATAACGTGCAGCGTATAACGTACAGCGTATAACGTACAGCGGATAACGTATAATGTACAACGTATAACGTACAACGTACAACGTGTAACGTATAACGTATAACGTATAACTTATAACGTACAGCGTATAACGTACAACGTATAAGGTATAACGTATAACGTATAACGTATAACGTATAACGTATAACGTATAACGTATAACGTATAATGTACAACGTATAACGTACAACGTACAACGTGTAACGTGTAACGTATAACGTATAACTTATAACGTACAGCGTATAACGTACAGCGTATAACGTATAACGTATAACGTACAACGTACAACGTGTAACGTATAACGTATAACGTATAACGTAGAACGTATAACGTACAGCGTATAACGTATAACGTATAACGTATAACGTACAGCGTATAACGTATAACGTACAACGTATAACGTACAACGTACAACGTGTAACGCATAACGTATAACGTATAACTTATAACGTACAGCGTATAACGTATAACGTATAACGTATAACGTATATCGTATAACGTATAACATATAACGTATAATGTATAACGTACAGCGTATAACGTATAACATACAACGTATAACGTACAACGTACAACGTATAACGTATAACGTACAACGTATAACGTATAACGTATAACGTATAACGTATAACGTATAACGTATAACGTATAACGTATAACGTACATCGTACAACGTGTAACGTATAACATATAACGTACAACATATAACGTACAACGTATAACGTATAACGTACAACGTATAACGTACAACGTACAACGTGTAACGTACAACGTATAACGTATACCGTATACCGTATAACGTATACCGTATACCGTATAACGTATAACGTATAACGTATAACGTATAACGTATAACGTATAACGTATAACGTATAACGTATAACGTATAACGTATAACGTATAACGTATAACGTATAACGTATAACGTATAACGTATAACGTATAACGTACATCGTACAACGTGTAACGTATAACATATAACGTACAACATATAACGTACAACGTATAACGTATAACGTATAACGTATAACGTATAACGTATAACGTATAACGTATAACGTAGAGCGTATAACGTATAACATACAACGTATGACGTACAACGTATAACGTATAACGTATAACGTACATCGTACAACGTGTAACGTATAACATATAACGTACAACATATAACATACAACGTATAACGTATAACGTATATCGTATAACGTATAACGTATAACGTATAACGTATAACGTATAACGTACAGCGTATAACGTATAACATACAACGTATAACGTACAACGTATAACGTATAACGTACAACGTATAACGTATAACGTATAACGTATAACGTATAACGTATAACGTATAACGTATAACGTATAACGTACATCGTACAACGTGTAACGTATAACATATAACGTACAACATATAACGTACAACGTATAACGTATAACGTACAACGTATAACGTACAACGTACAACGTGTAACGTATAACGTATAACGTATAACGTACAGCGTATAACATACATCGTATATCGTACAGCGTATAACGTACAACGTATAAGGTATAACGTATAACGTATAACGTATAACGTATAACGTATAACGTATAACGTATAACGTATAACGTACAACGTATAATGTACAACGTATAACGTACAACGTACAACGTGTAACGTGTAACGTATAACGTATAACTTATAACGTACAGCGTATAACGTACAGCGTATAACGTATAACGTATAACGTACAACGTACAACGTGTAACGTATAACGTATAACGTATAACGTAGAACGTATAACGTACAGCGTATAACGTACAGCGTATAACGTACAGCGTATAACGTATAACGTACAACGTATAACGTACAACGTACAACGTGTAACGTATAACGTATAACGTATAACTTATAACGTACAGCGTATAACGTACAACGTATAAGGTATAACGTATAACGTATAACGTATAACGTATAACGTATAACGTATAACGTATAACGTACAACGTATAATGTACAACGTATAACGTACAACGTACAACGTGTAACGTGTAACGTATAACGTATAACTTATAACGTACAGCTTATAACGTACAGCGTATAACGTATAACGTATAACGTACAACGTACAACGTGTAACGTATAACGTATAACGTATAACGTATAACGTATAACGTAGAACGTATAACGTACAGCGTATAACGTATAACGTATAACGTATAACGTACAGCGTATAACGTACAGCGTATAACGTATAACGTACAACGTATAACGTACAACGTACAACGTGTAACGCATAACGTATAACGTATAACTTATAACTTATAACGTACAGCGTATAACGTACAACGTATAAGGTATAACGTATAACGTATAACGTATAACGTATAACGTATAACGTATAACGTATAACGTATAACGTATAACGTATAACGTATAACGTATAACGTATAACGTATAACGTACAACGTATAATGTACAACGTATAACGTACAACGTACAACGTGTAACGTGTAACGTATAACGTATAACTTATAACGTACAGCGTATAACGTACAGCGTATAACGTATAACGTATAACGTACAACGTACAACGTGTAACGTATAACGTATAACGTATAACGTAGAACGTATAACGTACAGCGTATAACGTACAGCGTATAACGTACAGCGGATAACGTATAATGTACAACGTATAACGTACAACGTACAACGTGTAACGTATAACGTATAACGTATAACTTATAACGTACAGCGTATAACGTACAACGTATAAGGTATAACGTATAACGTATAACGTATAACGTATAACGTATAACGTATAACGTATAACGTACAACGTATAATGTACAACGTATAACGTACAACGTACAACGTGTAACGTGTAACGTATAACGTATAACTTATAACGTACAGCTTATAACGTACAGCGTATAACGTATAACGTATAACGTACAACGTGTAACGTGTAACGTATAACGTATAACTTATAACGTACAGCGTATAACGTACAGCGTATAACGTATAACGTATAACGTACAACGTACAAAGTGTAACGTATAACGTATAACGTATAACGTAGAACGTATAACGTACAGCGTATAACGTACAGCGTATAACGTACAGCGGATAACGTATAATGTACAACGTATAACGTACAACGTACAACGTGTAACGTATAACGTATAACGTATAACTTATAACGTACAGCGTATAACGTACAACGTATAAGGTATAACGTATAACGTATAACGTATAACGTATAACGTATAACGTATAACGTATAACGTACAACGTATAATGTACAACGTATAACGTACAACGTACAACGTGTAACGTGTAACGTATAACGTATAACTTATAACGTACAGCTTATAACGTACAGCGTATAACGTATAACGTATAACGTACAACGTACAACGTGTAACGTATAACGTATAACGTATAACGTAGAACGTATAACGTACAGCGTATAACGTATAACGTATAACGTATAACGTACAGCGTATAACGTACAGCGTATAACGTATAACGTACAACGTATAACGTACAACGTACAACGTGTAACGCATAACGTATAACGTATAACTTATAACGTACAGCGTATAACGTATAACGTATAACGTATAACGTATATCGTATAACGTATAACGTATAACGTATAACGTATAACGTACAGCGTATAACGTATAACATACAACGTATAACGTACAACGTATAACGTATAACGTACAACGTATAACGTATAACGTATAACGTATAACGTATAACGTATAACGTATAACGTATAACGTATAACGTATAACGTATAACGTATAACGTATAACGTACATCGTACAACGTGTAACGTATAACATATAACGTACAACATATAACGTACAACGTATAACGTATAACGTACAACGTATAACGTACAACGTACAACGTGTAACGTACAACGTATAACGTATAATGTACAACGTATAACGTACAACGTACAACGTGTAACGTGTAACGTATAACGTATAACTTATAACGTACAGCGTATAACGTACAGCGTATAACGTATAACGTATAACGTACAACGTACAACGTGTAACGTATAACGTATAACGTATAACGTATAACGTACAACGTATAATGTACAACGTATAACGTACAACGTACAACGTGTAACGTGTAACGTATAACGTATAACTTATAACGTACAGCGTATAACGTACAGCGTATAACGTATAACGTATAACGTACAACGTACAACGTGTAACGTATAACGTATAACGTATAACGTAGAACGTATAACGTGCAGCGTATAACGTACAGCGTATAACGTACAGCGTATAACGTATAATGTACAACGTATAACGTACAACGTACAACGTGTAACGTATAACGTATAACGTATAACTTATAACGTACAGCGTATAACGTACAACGTATAAGGTATAACGTATAACGTATAACGTATAACGTATAACGTATAACGTATAACGTATAACGTATAATGTACAACGTATAACGTACAACGTACAACGTGTAACGTGTAACGTATAACGTATAACTTATAACGTACAGCGTATAACGTACAGCGTATAACGTATAACGTATAACGTACAACGTACAACGTGTAACGTATAACGTATAACGTATAACGTAGAACGTATAACGTACAGCGTATAACGTATAACGTATAACGTATAACGTACAGCGTATAACGTATAACGTACAACGTATAACGTACAACGTACAACGTGTAACGCATAACGTATAACGTATAACTTATAACGTACAGCGTATAACGTATAACGTATAACGTATAACGTATATCGTATAACGTATAACATATAACGTATAATGTATAACGTACAGCGTATAACGTATAACATACAACGTATAACGTACAACGTACAACGTATAACGTATAACGTACAACGTATAACGTATAACGTATAACGTATAACGTATAACGTATAACGTATAACGTATAACGTATAACGTACATCGTACAACGTGTAACGTATAACATATAACGTACAACATATAACGTACAACGTATAACGTATAACGTACAACGTATAACGTACAACGTACAACGTGTAACGTACAACGTATAACGTATACCGTATACCGTATAACGTATACCGTATACCGTATAACGTATAACGTATAACGTATAACGTATAACGTATAACGTATAACGTATAACGTATAACGTATAACGTATAACGTATAACGTATAACGTATAACGTATAACGTATAACGTATAACGTATAACGTATAACGTATAACGTACATCGTACAACGTGTAACGTATAACATATAACGTACAACATATAACGTACAACGTATAACGTATAACGTATAACGTATAACGTATAACGTATAACGTATAACGTATAACGTAGAGCGTATAACGTATAACATACAACGTATGACGTACAACGTATAACGTATAACGTATAACGTACATCGTACAACGTGTAACGTATAACATATAACGTACAACATATAACATACAACGTATAACGTATAACGTATATCGTATAACGTATAACGTATAACGTATAACGTATAACGTATAACGTACAGCGTATAACTTATAACATACAACGTATAACGTACAACGTATAACGTATAACGTACAACGTATAACGTATAACGTATAACGTATAACGTATAACGTATAACGTATAACGTATAACGTATAACGTACATCGTACAACGTGTAACGTATAACATATAACGTACAACATATAACGTACAACGTATAACGTATAACGTACAACGTATAACGTACAACGTACAACGTGTAACGTATAACGTATAACGTATAACGTACAGCGTATAACATACATCGTATAACGTACAGCGTATAACGTACAACGTATAAGGTATAACGTATAACGTATAACGTATAACGTATAACGTATAACGTATAACGTATAACGTATAACGTACAACGTATAATGTACAACGTATAACGTACAACGTACAACGTGTAACGTGTAACGTATAACGTATAACTTATAACGTACAGCGTATAACGTACAGCGTATAACGTATAACGTATAACGTACAACGTACAACGTGTAACGTATAACGTATAACGTATAACGTAGAACGTATAACGTACAGCGTATAACGTACAGCGTATAACGTACAGCGGATAACGTATAATGTACAACGTATAACGTACAACGTACAACGTGTAACGTATAACGTATAACGTATAACTTATAACGTACAGCGTATAACGTACAACGTATAAGGTATAACGTATAACGTATAACGTATAACGTATAACGTATAACGTATAACGTACAACGTATAATGTACAACGTATAACGTACAACGTACAACGTGTAACGTGTAACGTATAACGTATAACTTATAACGTACAGCTTATAACGTACAGCGTATAACGTATAACGTATAACGTACAACGTACAACGTGTAACGTATAACGTATAACGTATAACGTATAACGTATAACGTAGAACGTATAACGTACAGCGTATAACGTATAACGTATAACGTATAACGTACAGCGTATAACGTACAGCGTATAACGTATAACGTACAACGTATAACGTACAACGTACAACGTGTAACGCATAACGTATAACGTATAACTTATAACGTACAGCGTATAACGTATAACGTATAACGTATAACGTATATCGTATAACGTATAACGTATAACGTATAACGTATAACGTACAGCGTATAACGTATAACATACAACGTATAACGTACAACGTATAACGTATAACGTACAACGTATAACGTATAACGTATAACGTATAACGTATAACGTATAACGTATAACGTATAACGTACATCGTACAACGTGTAACGTATAACATATAACGTACAACATATAACGTACAACGTATAACGTATAACGTACAACGTATAACGTACAACGTACAACGTGTAACGTACAACGTATAACGTATAATGTACAACGTATAACGTACAACGTACAACGTGTAACGTGTAACGTATAACGTATAACTTATAACGTACAGCGTATAACGTACAGCGTATAACGTATAACGTATAACGTACAACGTACAACGTACAACGTGTAACGTATAACGTATAACGTATAACGTATAACGTACAACGTATAATGTACAACGTATAACGTACAACGTACAACGTGTAACGTGTAACGTATAACGTATAACTTATAACGTACAGCGTATAACGTACAGCGTATAACGTATAACGTATAACGTACAACGTACAACGTGTAACGTATAACGTATAACGTATAACGTAGAACGTATAACGTGCAGCGTATAACGTACAGCGTATAACGTACAGCGGATAACGTATAATGTACAACGTATAACGTACAACGTACAACGTGTAACGTATAACGTATAACGTATAACTTATAACGTACAGCGTATAACGTACAACGTATAAGGTATAACGTATAACGTATAACGTATAACGTATAACGTATAACGTATAACGTATAATGTACAACGTATAACGTACAACGTACAACGTGTAACGTGTAACGTATAACGTATAACTTATAACGTACAGCGTATAACGTACAGCGTATAACGTATAACGTATAATGTACAACGTACAACGTGTAACGTATAACGTATAACGTATAACGTATAACGTAGAACGTATAACGTACAGCGTATAACGTATAACGTATAACGTATAACGTACAGCGTATAACGTATAACGTACAACGTATAACGTACAACGTACAACGTGTAACGCATAACGTATAACGTATAACTTATAACGTACAGCGTATAACGTATAACGTATAACGTATAACGTATATCGTATAACGTATAACATATAACGTATAACGTATAACGTACAGCGTATAACGTACAGCGTATAACGTAAAACATACAACGTATAACGTACAACGTACAACGTATAACGTATAACGTACAACGTATAACGTATAACGTATAACGTATAACGTATAACGTATAACGTATAACGTATAACGTACATCGTACAACGTGTAACGTATAACATATAACGTACAACATATAACGTACAACGTATAACGTATAACGTACAACGTATAACGTACAACGTACAACGTGTAACGTACAACGTATAACGTATACCGTATACCGTATAACGTATACCGTATACCGTATAACGTATAACGTATAACGTATAACGTATAACGTATAACGTATATCGTATAACGTATAACGTATAACGTATAACGTATAACGTATAACGTACATCGTACAACGTGTAACGTATAACATATAACGTACAACATATAACGTACAACGTATAACGTATAACGTATAACGTATAACGTATAACGTATAACGTATAACGTACAGCGTATAACGTATAACATACAACGTATGACGTACAACGTATAACGTATAACGTATAACGTACATCGTACAACGTGTAACGTATAACATATAACGTACAACATATAACATACAACGTATAACGTATAACGTATATCGTATAACGTATAACGTATAACGTATAACGTATAACGTACAACGTACAGCGTATAACGTATAACATACAACGTATAACGTACAACGTATAACGTATAACGTACAACGTATAACGTATAACGTATAACGTACAGCGTATAACGTATAACATACAACGTATAACGTACAACGTATAACGTATAACGTACATCGTACAACGTGTAACGTATAACATATAACGTACAACATATAACGTACAACGTATAACGTATAACGTACAACGTATAACGTACAACGTACAACGTGTAACGTACAACGTATAACGTATACCGTATACCGTATAACGTATACCGTATACCGTATAACGTATAACGTATAACGTATAACGTATAACGTATAACGTATAACGTATAACGTATAACGTATAACGTATAACGTATAACGTATAACGTATAACGTATAACGTATAACGTATAACGTATAACGTATAACGTATAACGTATAACGTATAACGTATAACGTATAACGTATAACGTACATCGTACAACGTGTAACGTATAACATATAACGTACAACATATAACGTACAACGTATAACGTATAACGTATAACGTACAACGTATAACGTATAACGTACAACGTATAACGTATAACGTATAACGTATAACGTATAACGTATAACGTATAACGTATAACGTACAACGTATAACGTATAACGTATAACGTACATCGTACAACGTGTAACGTATAACATATAACTTACAACATATAACATACAACGTATAACGTATAACGTATATCGTATAACGTATAACGTATAACGTATAACGTATAACGTATAACGTACAGCGTATAACGTATAACATACAACGTATAACGTACAACGTATAACGTATAACGTACAACGTATAACGTATAACGTATAACGTATAACGTATAACGTATAACGTATAACGTATAACGTACATCGTACAACGTGTAACGTATAACATATAACGTACAACATATAACGTACAACGTATAACGTATAACGTACAACGTATAACGTACAACGTACAACGTGTAACGTATAACGTATAACGTATAACGTACAGCGTATAACATACATCGTATATCGTACAGCGTATAACGTACAACGTATAAGGTATAACGTATAACGTATAACGTATAACGTATAACGTATAACGTATAACGTATAACGTATAACGTACAACGTATAATGTACAACGTATAACGTACAACGTACAACGTGTAACGTGTAACGTATAACGTATAACTTATAACGTACAGCGTATAACGTACAGCGTATAACGTATAACGTATAACGTACAACGTACAACGTGAAACGTATAACGTATAACGTATAACGTAGAACGTATAACGTACAGCGTATAACGTACAGCGTATAACGTACAGCGGATAACGTATAATGTACAACGTATAACGTACAACGTACAACGTGTAACGTATAACGTATAACGTATAACTTATAACGTACAGCGTATAACGTACAACGTATAAGGTATAACGTATAACGTATAACGTATAACGTATAACGTATAACGTACAACGTATAACGTATAACGTACAACGTATAACGTATAACGTATAACGTATAACGTATAACGTATAACGTATAACGTATAACGTACATCGTACAACGTGTAACGTATAACATATAACGTACAACATATAACGTACAACGTATAACGTATAACGTACAACGTATAACGTACAACGTACAACGTGTAACGTATAACGTATAACGTATAACGTACAGCGTATAACATACATCGTATATCGTACAGCGTATAACGTACAACGTATAAGGTATAACGTATAACGTATAACGTATAACGTATAACGTATAACGTATAACGTATAACGTATAACGTATAACGTATAACGTACAGCGTATAACGTATAACATACAACGTATAACGTACAACGTATAACGTATAACGTACAACGTATAACGTATAACGTATAACGTATAACGTATAACGTATAACGTATAACGTATAACGTACATCGTACAACGTGTAACGTATAACATATAACGTACAACATATAACGTACAACGTATAACGTATAACGTACAACGTATAACGTACAACGTACAACGTGTAACGTATAACGTATAACGTATAACGTACAGCGTATAACATACATCGTATATCGTACAGCGTATAACGTACAACGTATAAGGTATAACGTATAACGTATAACGTATAACGTATAACGTATAACGTATAACGTATAACGTACAACGTATAATGTACAACGTATAACGTACAACGTACAACGTGTAACGTGTAACGTATAACGTATAACTTATAACGTACAGCGTATAACGTACAGCGTATAACGTATAACGTATAACGTACAACGTACAACGTGTAACGTATAACGTATAACGTATAACGTAGAACGTATAACGTACAGCGTATAACGTACAGCGTATAACGTACAGCGGATAACGTATAATGTACAACGTATAACGTACAACGTACAACGTGTAACGTATAACGTATAACGTATAACTTATAACGTACAGCGTATAACGTACAACGTATAAGGTATAACGTATAACGTATAACGTATAACGTATAACGTATAACGTATAACGTATAACGTACAACGTATAATGTACAACGTATAACGTACAACGTACAACGTGTAACGTGTAACGTATAACGTATAACTTAAAACGTACAGCTTATAACGTACAGCGTATAACGTATAACGTATAACGTACAACGTACAACGTGTAACGTATAACGTATAACGTATAACGTATAACGTAGAACGTATAACGTACAGCGTATAACGTATAACGTATAACGTATAACGTACAGCGTATAACGTACAGCGTATAACGTATAACGTACAACGTATAACGTACAACGTACAACGTGTAACGCATAACGTATAACGTATAACTTATAACGTACAGCGTATAACGTATAACGTATAACGTATAACGTATATCGTATAACGTATAACGTATAACGTATAACGTATAACGTATAACCTACAGCGTATAACGTATAACATACAACGTATAACGTACAACGTATAACGTATAACGTACAACGTATAACGTATAACGTATAACGTATAACGTATAACGTATAACGTATAACGTATAACGTACATCGTACAACGTGTAACGTATAACATATAACGTACAACATATAACGTACAACGTATAACGTATAACGTACAACGTATAACGTACAACGTACAACGTGTAACGTACAAGGTATAACGTATAATGTACAACGTATAACGTACAACGTACAACGTGTAACGTGTAACGTATAACGTATAACTTATAACGTACAGCGTATAACGTACAGCGTATAACGTATAACGTATAACGTACAACGTACAACGTGTAACGTATAACGTATAACGTATAACGTATAACGTACAACGTATAATGTACAACGTATAACGTACAACGTACAACGTGTAACGTGTAACGTATAACGTATAACTTATAACGTACAGCGTATAACGTACAGCGTATAACGTATAACGTATAACGTACAACGTACAACGTGTAACGTATAACGTATAACGTATAACGTAGAACGTATAACGTACAGCGTATAACGTATAACGTATAACGTATAACGTACAGCGTATAACGTATAACGTACAACGTATAACGTACAACGTACAACGTGTAACGCATAACGTATAACGTATAACTTATAACGTACAACGTGTAACGCATAACGTATAACGTATAACTTATAACGTACAGCGTATAACGTATAACGTATAACGTATAACGTATATCGTATAACGTATAACATATAACGTATAACGTATAACGTACAGCGTATAACGTATAACATACAACGTATAACGTACAACGTACAACGTATACCGTATAACGTACAACGTATAACGTATAACGTATAACGTATAACGTATAACGTATAACGTATAACGTATAACGTATAACGTACATCGTATAACGTGTAACGTATAACATATAACGTACAACATATAACGTACAACGTATAACGTATAACGTACAACGTATAACGTACAACGTACAACGTGTAACGTACAACGTATAACGTATACCGCATACCGTATAACGTATACCGTATACCGTATAACGTATAACGTATAACGTATAACGTATAACGTATAACGTATAACGTATAACGTATAACGTATAACGTATAACGTATAACGTATAACGTATAACGTATAACGTATAACGTATAACGTATAACGTATAACGTACATCGTACAACGTGTAACGTATAACATATAACGTACAACATATAACGTACAACGTATAACGTATAACGTATAACGTATAACGTATAACGTATAACGTATAACGTATAACGTATAACGTACAGCGTATAACGTATAACATACAACGTATGACGTACAACGTATAACGTATAACGTATAACGTACATCGTACAACGTGTAACGTATAACATATAACGTACAACATATAACATACAACGTATAACGTATAACGTATATCGTATAACGTATAACGTATAACGTATAACGTATAACGTATAACATACAGCGTATAACGTATAACATACAACGTATAACGTACAACGTATAACGTATAACGTACAACGTATAACGTATAACGTATAACGTATAACGTATAACGTATAACGTATAACGTATAACGTATAACGTATAACGTATAACGTACATCGTACAACGTGTAACGTATAACATATAACGTACAACATATAACGTACAACGTATAACGTATAACGTACAACGTATAACGTACAACGTACAACGTGTAACGTATAACGTATAACGTATAACGTACAGCGTATAACATACATCGTATATCGTACAGCGTATAACGTACAACGTATAAGGTACAACGTATAACGTATAACGTATAACGTATAACGTATAACGTATAACGTACAACGTATAGTGTACAACGTATAACGTACAACGTACAACGTGTAACGTGTAACGTATAACGTATAACTTATAACGTACAGCGTATAAAGTACAGCGTATAACGTATAACGTATAACGTACAACGTACAACGTGTAACGTATAACGTACAACATATAACGTACAACGTATAACGTACAACGTACAACGTGTAACGTACAACGTATAACGTATACCGTATACCGTATAACGTATACCGTATACCGTATAACGTATAACGTATAACGTATAACGTATAACGTATAACGTATAACGTATAACGTATAACGTATAACGTATAACGTATAACGTATAACGTATAACGTATAACGTATAACGTATAACGTATAACGTATAACGTATAACGTATAACGTATAACGTATAACGTATAACGTATAACGTATAACGTATAACGTATAACGTATAACGTATAACGTATAACGTATAACGTATAACGTATAACGTATAACGTATAACGTACATCGTACAACGTGTAACGTATAACATATAACGTACAACATATAACGTACAACGTATAACGTATAACGTATAACGTATAACGTATAACGTATAACGTATAACGTATAACGTATAACGTACAGCGTATAACGTATAACATACAACGTATAACGTACAACGTATAACGTATAACGTATAACGTACATCGTACAACGTGTAACGTATAACATATAACGTACAACATATAACATACAACGTATAACGTATAACGTATATCGTATAACGTATAACGTATAACGTATAACGTATAACGTATAACGTACAGCGTATAACGTATAACATACAACGTATAACGTACAACGTATAACGTATAACGTACAACGTATAACGTATAACGTATAACGTATAACGTATAACGTATAACGTATAACGTATAACGTATAACGTACATCGTACAACGTGTAACGTATAACATATAACGTACAACATATAACGTACAACGTATAACGTATAACGTACAACGTATAACGTACAACGTACAACGTGTAACGTATAACGTATAACGTATAACGTACAGCGTATAACATACATCGTATATCGTACAGCGTATAACGTACAACGTATAAGGTATAACGTATAACGTATAACGTATAACGTATAACGTATAACGTATAACGTATAACGTACAACGTATAATGTACAACGTATAACGTACAACGTACAACGTGTAACGTGTAACGTATAACGTATAACTTATAACGTACAGCGTATAACGTACAGCGTATAACGTATAACGTATAACGTACAACGTACAACGTGTAACGTATAACGTATAACGTATAACGTAGAACGTATAACGTACAGCGTATAACGTACAGCGTATAACGTACAGCGGATAACGTATAATGTACAACGTATAACGTACAACGTACAACGTGTAACGTATAACGTATAACGTATAACTTATAACGTACAGCGTATAACGTACAACGTATAAGGTATAACGTATAACGTATAACGTATAACGTATAACGTATAACGTATAACGTACAACGTATAATGTACAACGTATAACGTACAACGTACAACGTGTAACGTGTAACGTATAACGTATAACTTAAAACGTACAGCTTATAACGTACAGCGTATAACGTATAACGTATAACGTACAACGTACAACGTGTAACGTATAACGTATAACGTATAACCTAGAACGTATAACGTACAGCGTATAACGTATAACGTATAACGTATAACGTACAGCGTATAACGTACAGCGTATAACGTATAACGTACAACGTATAACGTACAACGTACAACGTGTAACGCATAACGTATAACGTATAACTTATAACGTACAGCGTATAACGTATAACGTATAACGTATAACGTATATCGTATAACGTATAACGTATAACGTATAACGTATAACGTATAACGTACAGCGTATAACGTATAACATACAACGTATAACGTACAACGTATAACGTATAACGTACAACGTATAACGTATAACGTATAACGTATAACGTATAACGTATAACGTATAACGTATAACGTACATCGTACAACGTGTAACGTATAACATATAACGTACAACATATAACGTACAACGTATAACGTATAACGTACAACGTATAACGTACAACGTACAACGTGTAACGTACAACGTATAACGTATAATGTACAACGTATAACGTACAACGTACAACGTGTAACGTGTAACGTATAACGTATAACTTATAACGTACAGCGTATAACGTACAGCGTATAACGTATAACGTATAACGTACAACGTACAACGTGTAACGTATAACGTATAACGTATAACGTATAACGTACAACGTATAATGTACAACGTATAACGTACAACGTACAACGTGTAACGTGTAACGTATAACGTATAACTTATAACGTACAGCGTATAACGTACAGCGTATAACGTATAACGTATAACGTACAACGTACAACGTGTAACGTATAACGTATAACGTATAACGTAGAACGTATAACGTACAGCGTATAACGTATAACGTATAACGTATAACGTACAGCGTATAACGTATAACGTACAACGTATAACGTACAACGTACAACGTGTAACGCATAACGTATAACGTATAACTTATAACGTACAACGTGTAACGCATAACGTATAACGTATAACTTATAACGTACAGCGTATAACGTATAACGTATAACGTATAACGTATATCGTATAACGTATAACATATAACGTATAACGTATAACGTACAGCGTATAACGTATAACATACAACGTATAACGTACAACGTACAACGTATAACGTATAACGTACAACGTATAACGTATAACGTATAACGTATAACGTATAACGTATAACGTATAACGTATATCGTATAACGTATAACGTATAACGTATAACGTATAACGTATAACGTACAGCGTATAACGTATAACATACAACGTATAACGTACAACGTATAACGTATAACGTACAACGTATAACGTATAACGTATAACGTATAACGTATAACGTATAACGTATAACGTATAACGTATAACGTATAACGTATAACGTATAACGTACATCGTACAACGTGTAACGTATAACATATAACGTACAACATATAACGTACAACGTATAACGTATAACGTACAACGTATAACGTACAACGTACAACGTGTAACGTATAACGTATAACGTATAACGTACAGCGTATAACATACATCGTATATCGTACAGCGTATAACGTACAACGTATAAGGTACAACGTATAACGTATAACGTATAACGTATAACGTATAACGTATAACGTACAACGTATAATGTACAACGTATAACGTACAACGTACAACGTGTAACGTGTAACGTATAACGTATAACTTATAACGTACAGCGTATAAAGTACAGCGTATAACGTATAACGTATAACGTACAACGTACAACGTGTAACGTATAACGTATAACGTATAACGTAGAACGTATAACGTACAGCGTATAACGTACAGCGTATAACGTACAGCGGATAACGTATAATGTACAACGTATAACGTACAACGTACAACGTGTAACGTATAACGTATAACGTATAACTTATAACGTACAGCGTATAACGTATAACGTATAACGTATAACGTATAACGTACAGCGTATAACGTATAACGTACAACGTATAATGTACAACGTATAACGTACAACGTACAACGTGTAACGTATAACGTATAACGTATAACTTATAACGTACAGCGTATAACGTATAACGTATAACGTATAACGTACAACGTATAACGTACAGCGTATAACGTACAGCGTATAACGTATAACGTATAACGTATAACGTATAACGTATAACGTATAACGTATAAGGTATAACGTATAACGTACAACGTACAACGTGTAACGTATAACGTATAACGTATAACGTACAGCGTATAACGTACAGCGTATAACGTACAGCGTATAACGTACAACGTATAACGTATAACGTATAACGTATAACGTATAACGTATAACGTATAACGTATAACGTATAACGTATAACGTATAACGTATAACGTATAACGTATAACGTATAACGTATAACGTATAACGTATAACGTATAACGTATAACGTATAACGTATAACGTATAACGTATAACGTATAACGTATAACGTATAACGTATAACGTATAACGTATAACGTATAACGTATAACGTATAACGTATAACGTATAACGTATAACGTATAACGTATAACGTATAACGTATAACGTATAACGTATAACGTATAACGTATAACGTATAACGTATAACGTATAACGTATAACGTATAACGTATAACGTATAACGTATAACGTATAACGTATAACGTATAACGTATAACGTACAGCGTATAACGTATAACGTACAACGTATAATGTACAACGTATAACGTACAACGTATAACGTACAACGTACAACGTGTAACGTATAACGTATAACGTATAACTTATAACATACAGCGTATAGCGTACAGCGTATAACGTACAGCGTATAACGTATAACGTATAACGTGTAACGTATAACGTATAACGTACAGCGTATAACGTACAGCGTATAACGTATAAGGTATAACGTACAGCGTATAACGTACAACGTATAACGTATAACGTATAACGTATAACGTATAACGTATAACGTATAACGTACAGCGTATAACGTATAACGTATAACGTATAACGTATAACGTATAACGTATAACGTATAACGTATAACGTATAACGTATAACGTATAACGTATAACGTATAACGTATAACGTATAACGTATAACGTATAACGTATAAGGTATAACGTATAACGTATAACGTATAACGTATAACGTACAACGTATAATGTACAACGTATAACGTACAACGTACAACGTGTAACGTGTAACGTATAACGTATAACTTATAACGTACAGCGTATAAAGTACAGCGTATAACGTATAACGTATAACGTACAACGTACAACGTGTAACGTATAACGTATAACGTATAACGTAGAACGTATAACGTACAGCGTATAACGTACAGCGTATAACGTACAGCGGATAACGTATAATGTACAACGTATAACGTACAACGGTACAACGTGTAACGTATAACGTATAACGTATAACTTATAACGTACAGCGTATAACGTATAACGTATAACGTATAACGTACAGCGTATAACGTATAACGTACAACGTATAACGTATAACGTATAACGTATAACATATAACGTATAACGTATAACGTATAACGTATAACGTATATCGTATAACGTATAACGTATAACGTATAACGTATAACGTATAACGTATAACGCATAACGTATAACGTATAACGTATAACGTATTACGTATAACGTATAACGTATAACGTATAACGTATAACGTATAACGTATAACGTATAACGTATAACGTATAACGTATAACGTATAACGTATAACGTATAACGTATAACGTATAACGTATAACGTATAACGTATAACGTATAACGTATAACGTATAACGTTTAACGTACAGCGTATAACGTATAACGTACAACGTATAATGTACAACGTATAACGTACAACGTATAACGTATATCGTATAACGTATAACGTATAACGTATAACGTATAACGTATAACGTATAACATATAACGTATAACGTATAACGTACAGCGTATAACGTATAACGTACAACGTATAACGTACAACGTACAACGTGTAACGTACAGCGTATAACGTATAACGTACAACGTATAATGTACAACGTATAACGTACAACGTACAACGTGTAACGTATAACGTATAACGTATAACGTATAACTTATAACGTACAGCGTATAACGTACAGCGTATAACGTATAACGTATAACGTATAACGTACAACGTACAACGTGTAACGTATAACGTATAACGTATAACGTACAGCGTATAACGTACAGCGTATAACGTACAGCGTATAACGTACAACGTATAACGTATAACGTATAACGTATAACGTATAACGTATAACGTATAACGTATAACGTATAACGTATAACGTATAACGTATAACGTATAACGTATAACGTATAACGTATAACGTATAACGTATAACGTATAACGTATAACGTATAACGTATAACGTATAACGTATAACGTATAACGTATAACGTATAACGTATAACGTATAACGTATAACGTATAACGTATAACGTATAACGTATAACGTATAACGTATAACGTATAACGTATAACGTATAACGTATAACGTATAACGTATAACGTATAACGTATAACGTATAACGTATAACGTATAACGTATAACGTATAACGTATAACGTATAACGTATAACGTATAACGTATAACGTACAGCGTATAACGTATAACGTATAACGTGTAACGTATAACGTATAACGTACAGCGTATAACGTACAGCGTATAACGTATAAGGTATAACGTACAGCGTATAACGTACAACGTATAACGTATAACGTATAACGTATAACGTATAACGTATAACGTATAACGTATAACGTATAACGTATAACGTATAACGTATAACGTATAACGTATAACGTACAGCGTATAACGTATAACGTATAACGTATAACGTATAACGTATAACGTATAACGTATAACGTATAACGTATAACATATAACGTATAACGTATAACGTATAACGTATAACGTACATCGTACAACGTGTAACGTATAACATATAACGTACAACATATAACGTACAACGTATAACGTATAACGTATAACGTATAACGTATAACGTATAACGTATAACGTATAACGTATAACGTATAACGTATAACGTACAGCGTATAACGTATAACGTACAACATATAACATACAACGTATAACGTATAACGTATATCGTATAACGTATAACGTATAACGTATAACGTATAACGTACAGCGTATAACGTACAGCGTATAACGTATAACGTATAACGTGTAACGTATAACGTATAACGTACAGCGTATAACGTACAGCGTATAACGTATAACGTATAAGGTATAACGTACAGCGTATAACGTACAACGTATAACGTATAACGTATAACGTACAGCGTATAACGTACAGCGTATAACGTATAACGTATAACGTATAACGTACAACGTATAACGTATAACGTACAGCGTATAACGTATAACATACAACGTATAACGTACAACGTATAACGTACAACGTATAACGTATAACGTACAGCGTATAACGTATAACATACAACGTATAACGTACAACGTATAACGTACAACGTATAACGTTCAACGTATAACGTACAACGTACAACGTGTAACGTATAACGTATAACGTACAGCGTATAACGTATAACGTACAACGTATAATGTACAACGTATAACGTACAACGTACAACGTGTAACGTATAACGTATAACGTATAACGTATAACGTACATCGTACAACGTGTAACGTATAACATATAACGTACAACATATAACGTACAACGTATAACGTATAACGTACAACGTATAACGTACAACGTACAACGTGTAACGTATAACGTATAACGTATAACGTGTAACGTATAACGTATAACGTACAGCGTATAACGTACAGCGTATAACGTATAACGTATAAGGTATAACGTATAGCGTATAACGTACAACGTATAACGTATAACGTATAACGTACAGCGTATAACGTACAGCGTATAACGTATAACGTATAACGTATAACGTACAACGTATAACGTATAACGTACAGCGTACAACGTATAACATACAACGTATAACGTACAACGTATAACGTACAACGTATAACGTTCAACGTATAACGTACAACGTACAACGTGTAACGTATAACGTATAACGTACAGCGTATAACGTATAACGTACAACGTATAATGTACAACGTATAACGTACAACGTACAACGTGTAACGTATAACGTATAACGTATAACGTATAACGTACATCGTACAACGTGTAACGTATAACATATAACGTACAACATATAACGTACAACGTATAACGTATAACGTACAACGTATAACGTACAACGTACAACGTGTAACGTATAACGTATAACGTATAACGTACAGCGTATAACGTACAGCGTATATCGTACAGCGTATAACGTACAACGTATAACGTACAACGTATAACGTACAACGTACAACGTGTAACGTACAGCGTATAACGTATAACATACAACGTATAACGTACAACGTATAACGTATAACGTACAACGTATAACGTATAACGTATAACGTATAACGTATAACGTATAACGTATAACGTATAACGTATAACGTATAACGTATAACGTATAACGTATAACGTATAACGTATAACGTATAACGTACATCGTACAACGTGTAACGTATAACATATAACGTTCAACATATAACGTACTACGTATAACGTATAACGTACAACGTATAACGTACAACGTACAACGTGTAACGTACAGCGTATAACGTATAACGTACAACGTATAATGTACAACGTATAACGTACAACGTACAACGTGTAACGTATAACGTATAACGTATAACGTATAACTTATAACGTACAGCGTATAACGTACAGCGTATAACGTATAACATACAACGTATAACGTACAACGTATAACGTATAACGTACAACGTATAACGTATAACGTATAACGTATAACGTATAACGTATAACGTATAACGTACATCGTACAACGTGTAACGTATAACATATAACGTACAACATATAACGTACAACGTATAACGTATACCGTACAACGTATAACGTACAACGTACAACGTGTAACGTATAACGTATAACGTATAACGTACAGCGTATAACATACATCGTATATCGTACAGCGTATAACGTACAACGTATAAGGTATAACGTATAACGTATAACGTATAACGTATAACGTATAACGTATAACGTATAACGTATAACGTACAACGTATAATGTACAACGTATAACGTACAACGTACAACGTGTAACTTATAACGTACAGCGTATAACGTACAGCGGATAACGTATAATGTACAACGTATAACGTACAACGTACAACGTGTAACGTATAACGTATAACGTATAACTTATAACGTACAGCGTATAACGTACAGCGTATAACGTATAACATACAACGTATAACGTACAACGTATAACGTATAACGTACAACGTATAACGTATAACGTATAACGTATAACGTATAACGTATAACGTATAACGTACATCGTACAACGTGTAACGTATAACATATAACGTACAACATATAACGTACAACGTATAACGTATACCGTACAACGTATAACGTACAACGTACAACGTGTAACGTATAACGTATAACGTATAACGTACAGCGTATAACATACATCGTATATCGTACAGCGTATAACGTACAACGTATAAGGTATAACGTATAACGTATAACGTATAACGTATAACGTATAACGTATAACGTATAACGTATAACGTATAACGTATAACGTATAACGTATAACGTATAACGTATAACGTATAACGTATAACGTATAACGTATAACGTATAACGTATAACGTATAACGTATAACGTATAACGTATAACGTATAACGTATAACGTATAACGTATAACGTATAACGTATAACGTATAACGTATAACGTATAACGTATAACGTATAACGTATAACGTATAACGTATAACGTATAACGTATAACGTATAACGTATAACGTATAACGTATAACGTATAACGTATAACGTATAACGTATAACGTATAACGTATAACGTATAACGTATAACGTATAACGTATAACGTATAACGTATAACGTATAACGTATAACGTATAACGTATAACGTATAACGTACAGCGTATAACGTATAACGTACAACGTATAATGTACAACGTATAACGTACAACGTATAACGTACAACGTACAACGTGTAACGTATAACGTATAACGTATAACTTATAACATACAGCGTATAGCGTACAGCGTATAACGTACAGCGTATAACGTATAACGTATAACGTGTAACGTATAACGTATAACGTACAGCGTATAACGTACAGCGTATAACGTATAAGGTATAACGTACAGCGTATAACGTACAACGTATAACGTATAACGTATAACGTATAACGTATAACGTATAACGTATAACGTATAACGTATAACGTATAACGTATAACGTATAACGTATAACGTATAACGTATAACGTACAGCGTATAACGTATAACGTATAACGTATAACGTATAACGTATAACGTATAACGTATAACGTATAACGTATAACATATAACGTATAACGTATAACGTATAACGTATAACGTATAACGTACATCGTACAACGTGTAACGTATAACATATAACGTACAACATATAACGTACAACGTATAACGTATAACGTATAACGTATAACGTATAACGTATAACGTATAACGTATAACGTATAACGTACAGCGTATAACGTATAACGTACAACATATAACATACAACGTATAACGTATAACGTATATCGTATAACGTATAACGTATAACGTATAACGTATAACGTACAGCGTATAACGTACAGCGTATAACGTATAACGTATAACGTGTAACGTATAACGTATAACGTACAGCGTATAACGTACAGCGTATAACGTATAACGTATAAGGTATAACGTACAGCGTATAACGTACAACGTATAACGTATAACGTATAACGTACAGCGTATAACGTACAGCGTATAACGTATAACGTATAACGTATAACGTACAACGTATAACGTATAACGTACAGCGTATAACGTATAACATACAACGTATAACGTACAACGTATAACGTACAACGTATAACGTTCAACGTATAACGTACAACGTACAACGTGTAACGTATAACGTATAACGTACAGCGTATAACGTATAACGTACAACGTATAATGTACAACGTATAACGTACAACGTACAACGTGTAACGTATAACGTATAACGTATAACGTATAACGTACATCGTACAACGTGTAACGTATAACATATAACGTACAACATATAACGTACAACGTATAACGTATAACGTACAACGTATAACGTACAACGTACAACGTGTAACGTATAACGTATAACGTATAACGTATAACGTGTAACGTATAACGTATAACGTACAGCGTATAACGTACAGCGTATAACGTATAACGTATAAGGTATAACGTATAGCGTATAACGTACAACGTATAACGTATAACGTATAACGTACAGCGTATAACGTACAGCGTATAACGTATAACGTATAACGTATAACGTACAACGTATAACGTATAACGTACAGCGTATAACGTATAACATACAACGTATAACGTACAACGTATAACGTACAACGTATAACGTACAACGTATAACGTTCAACGTATAACGTACAACGTACAACGTGTAACGTATAACGTATAACGTACAGCGTATAACGTATAACGTACAACGTATAATGTACAACGTATAACGTACAACGTACAACGTGTAACGTATAACGTATAACGTATAACGTATAACGTATAACGTATAACGTATAACGTATAACGTACATCGTACAACGTGTAACGTATAACATATAACGTACAACATATAACGTACAACGTATAACGTATAACGTACAACGTATAACGTACAACGTACAACGTGTAACGTATAACGTATAACGTATAACGTACAGCGTATAACGTACAGCGTATATCGTACAGCGTATAACGTACAACGTATAACGTACAACGTATAACGTACAACGTACAACGTGTAACGTACAGCGTATAACGTATAACATACAACGTATAACGTACAACGTATAACGTATAACGTACAACGTGTAACGTATAACGTATAACGTATAACGTATAACGTATAACGTATAACGTATAACGTATAACGTATAACGTATAACGTATAACGTATAACGTATAACGTATAACGTATAACGTATAACGTATAACGTACATCGTACAACGTGTAACGTATAACATATAACGTTCAACATATAACTTACTACGTATAACGTATAACGTACAACGTATAACGTACAACGTACAACGTGTAACGTATAACGTATAACGTATAACGTACAGCGTATAACATACATCGTATATCGTACAGCGTATAACGTACAACGTATAAGGTATAACGTATAACGTATAACGTATAACGTATAACGTACAACGTATAATGTACAACGTATAACGTACAACGTACAACGTGTAACGTGTAACGTATAACGTATAACTTATAACGTACAGCGTATAAAGTACAGCGTATAACGTATAACGTATAACGTACAACGTACAACGTGTAACGTATAACGTATAACGTATAACGTAGAACGTATAACGTACAGCGTATAACGTACAGCGTATAACGTACAGCGGATAACGTATAATGTACAACGTATAACGTACAACGGTACAACGTGTAACGTATAACGTATAACGTATAACTTATAACGTACAGCGTATAACGTATAACGTATAACGTATAACGTACAGCGTATAACGTATAACGTACAACGTATAACGTATAACGTATAACGTATAACATATAACGTATAACGTATAACGTATAACGTATAACGTATATCGTATAACGTATAACGTATAACGTATAACGTATAACGTATAACGTATAACGCATAACGTATAACGTATAACTTATAATGTTAAGCGTATTACCTATAACGTATGACGTATAACGTATAACGTATAACGTATAACGTATAACGTATAACGTATAACGTATAACGTATAACGTATAACGTATAACGTATAACGTATAACGTATAACGTATAACGTATAACGTATAACGTATAACGTATAACGTATAACGTATAACGTATAACGTATAACGTATAACGTATAACGTATAACGTATAACGTATAACGTATAACGTATAACGTATAACGTATAACGTATAACGTATAACGTATAACGTATAACGTATAACGTATAACGTATAACGTATAACGTATAACGTATAACGTATAACGTATAACGTATAACGTATAACGTATAACGTATAACGTATAACGTATAACGTATAACGTATAACGTTTAACGTACAGCGTATAACGTATAACGTACAACGTATAATGTACAACGTATAACGTACAACGTATAACGTATATCGTATAACGTATAACGTATAACGTATAACGTATAACGTATAACGTATAACATATAACGTATAACGTATAACGTACAGCGTATAACGTATAACGTACAACGTATAACGTACAACGTACAACGTGTAACGTACAGCGTATAACGTATAACGTACAACGTATAATGTACAACGTATAACGTACAACGTACAACGTGTAACGTATAACGTATAACGTATAACGTATAACTTATAACGTACAGCGTATAACGTACAGCGTATAACGTATAACGTATAACGTATAACGTACAACGTACAACGTGTAACGTATAACGTATAACGTATAACGTACAGCGTATAACGTACAGCGTATAACGTACAGCGTATAACGTACAACGTATAACGTATAACGTATAACGTATAACGTATAACGTATAACGTATAACGTATAACGTATAACGTATAACGTATAACGTATAACGTATAACGTATAACGTATAACGTATAACGTATAACGTATAACGTATAACGTATAACGTATAACGTATAACGTATAACGTATAACGTATAACGTATAACGTATAACGTATAACGTATAACGTATAACGTATAACGTATAACGTATAACGTATAACGTATAACGTATAACGTATAACGTATAACGTATAACGTATAACGTATAACGTATAACGTATAACGTATAACGTATAACGTATAACGTATAACGTATAACGTATAACGTATAACGTATAACGTATAACGTATAACGTATAACGTATAACGTACAGCGTATAACGTATAACGTATAACGTGTAACGTATAACGTATAACGTACAGCGTATAACGTACAGCGTATAACGTATAAGGTATAACGTACAGCGTATAACGTACAACGTATAACGTATAACGTATAACGTATAACGTATAACGTATAACGTATAACGTATAACGTATAACGTATAACGTATAACGTATAACGTATAACGTATAACGTACAGCGTATAACGTATAACGTATAACGTATAACGTATAACGTATAACGTATAACGTATAACGTATAACGTATAACATATAACGTATAACGTATAACGTATAACGTATAACGTACATCGTACAACGTGTAACGTATAACATATAACGTACAACATATAACGTACAACGTATAACGTATAACGTATAACGTATAACGTATAACGTATAACGTATAACGTATAACGTATAACGTATAACGTATAACGTACAGCGTATAACGTATAACGTACAACATATAACATACAACGTATAACGTATAACGTATATCGTATAACGTATAACGTATAACGTATAACGTATAACGTATAACGTATAAGGTATAACGTACAGCGTATAACGTACAACGTATAACGTATAACGTATAACGTACAGCGTATAACGTACAGCGTATAACGTATAACGTATAACGTATAACGTACAACGTATAACGTATAACGTACAGCGTATAACGTATAACATACAACGTATAACGTACAACGTATAACGTACAACGTATAACGTATAACGTACAGCGTATAACGTATAACATACAACGTATAACGTACAACGTATAACGTACAACGTATAACGTTCAACGTATAACGTACAACGTACAACGTGTAACGTATAACGTATAACGTACAGCGTATAACGTATAACGTACAACGTATAATGTACAACGTATAACGTACAACGTACAACGTGTAACGTATAACGTATAACGTATAACGTATAACGTACATCGTACAACGTGTAACGTATAACATATAACGTACAACATATAACGTACAACGTATAACGTATAACGTACAACGTATAACGTACAACGTACAACGTGTAACGTATAACGTATAACGTATAACGTGTAACGTATAACGTATAACGTACAGCGTATAACGTACAGCGTATAACGTATAACGTATAAGGTATAACGTATAGCGTATAACGTACAACGTATAACGTATAACGTATAACGTACAGCGTATAACGTACAGCGTATAACGTATAACGTATAACGTATAACGTACAACGTATAACGTATAACGTACAGCGTACAACGTATAACATACAACGTATAACGTACAACGTATAACGTACAACGTATAACGTTCAACGTATAACGTACAACGTACAACGTGTAACGTATAACGTATAACGTACAGCGTATAACGTATAACGTACAACGTATAATGTACAACGTATAACGTACAACGTACAACGTGTAACGTATAACGTATAACGTATAACGTATAACGTACATCGTACAACGTGTAACGTATAACATATAACGTACAACATATAACGTACAACGTATAACGTATAACGTACAACGTATAACGTACAACGTACAACGTGTAACGTATAACGTATAACGTATAACGTACAGCGTATAACGTACAGCGTATATCGTACAGCGTATAACGTACAACGTATAACGTACAACGTATAACGTACAACGTACAACGTGTAACGTACAGCGTATAACGTATAACATACAACGTATAACGTACAACGTATAACGTATAACGTACAACGTATAACGTATAACGTATAACGTATAACGTATAACGTATAACGTATAACGTATAACGTATAACGTATAACGTATAACGTATAACGTATAACGTATAACGTATAACGTATAACGTACATCGTACAACGTGTAACGTATAACATATAACGTTCAACATATAACGTACTACGTATAACGTATAACGTACAACGTATAACGTACAACGTACAACGTGTAACGTACAGCGTATAACGTATAACGTACAACGTATAATGTACAACGTATAACGTACAACGTACAACGTGTAACGTATAACGTATAACGTATAACGTATAACTTATAACGTACAGCGTATAACGTACAGCGTATAACGTATAACATACAACGTATAACGTACAACGTATAACGTATAACGTAAAACGTATAACGTATAACGTATAACGTATAACGTATAACGTATAACGTATAACGTACATCGTACAACGTGTAACGTATAACATATAACGTACAACATATAACGTACAACGTATAACGTATACCGTACAACGTATAACGTACAACGTACAACGTGTAACGTATAACGTATAACGTATAACGTACAGCGTATAACATACATCGTATATCGTACAGCGTATAACGTACAACGTATAAGGTATAACGTATAACGTATAACGTATAACGTATAACGTATAACGTATAACGTATAACGTATAACGTACAACGTATAATGTACAACGTATAACGTACAACGTACAACGTGTAACTTATAACGTACAGCGTATAACGTACAGCGGATAACGTATAATGTACAACGTATAACGTACAACGTACAACGTGTAACGTATAACGTATAACGTATAACTTATAACGTACAGCGTATAACGTACAACGTATAAGGTATAACGTATAACGTATAACGTATAACGTATAACGTATAACGTATAACGTATAATGTACAACGTATAACGTACAACGTACAACGTGTAACGTGTAACGTATAACGTATAACTTATAACGTACAGCGTATAACGTACAGCGTATAACGTATAACGTATAACGTACAACGTACAACGTGTAACGTATAACGTATAACGTATAACGTAGAACGTATAACGTACAGCGTATAACGTATAACGTATAACGTATAACGTATAACGTACAGCGTATAACGTATAACGTACAACGTATAACGTACAACGTACAACGTGTAACGCATAACGTATAACGTATAACTTATAACGTACAGCGTATAACGTATAACGTATAACGTATAACGTATATCGTATAACGTATAACATATAACGTATAACGTATAACGTACAGCGTATAACGTATAACATACAACGTATAACGTACAACGTACAACGTATAACGTATAACGTACAACGTATAACGTATAACGTATAACGTATAACGTATAACGTATAACGTATAACGTATAACGTATAACGTACATCGTACAACGTGTAACGTATAACATATAACGTACAACATATAACGTACAACGTATAACGTATAACGTACAACGTATAACGTACAACGTACAACGTGTAACGTGTAACGTACAACGTATACCGTATACCGTATAACGTATACCGTATACCGTATAACGTATAACGTATAACGTATAACGTATAACGTATAACGTATAACGTATAACGTATAACGTATAACGTATAACGTATAACGTATAACGTATAACGTATAACGTATAACGTATAACGTATAACGTATAACGTACATCGTACAACGTGTAACGTATAACATATAACGTACAACATATAACGTACAACGTATAACGTATAACGTACAACATATAACGTACAACGTATAACGTATAACGTATAACGTATAACGTAGAACGTATAACGTACAGCCTATAACGTATAACGTATAACGTATAACGTATAACGTATAACGTATAACGTATAACGTATAACGTACAGCGTATAACGTATAACATACAACGTATGACGTACAACGTATAACGTATAACGTATAACGTACATCGTACAACGTGTAACGTATAACATATAACGTACAACATATAACATACAACGTATAACGTATAACGTATATCGTATAACGTATAACGTATAACGTATAACGTATAACGTATAACGTATAACGTACAGCGTATAACGTATAACATACAACGTATAACGTACAACGTATAACGTATAACGTACAACGTATAACGTATAACGTATAACGTATAACGTATAACGTATAACGTATAACGTATAACGTATAACGTACATCGTACAACGTGTAACGTATAACATATAACGTACAACATATAACGTACAACGTATAACGTATAACGTACAACGTACAACGTGTAACGTATAACGTATAACGTATAACGTAGAACGTATAACATATAACGTACAACGTATAACGTATAACATACAACGTATAACGTACAACGTATAACGTACAACGTATAACGTTCAACGTATAACGTACAACGTACAACGTGTAACGTATAACGTATAACGTACAGCGTATAACGTATAACGTACAACGTATAATGTACAACGTATAACGTACAACGTACAACGTGTAACGTATAACGTATAACGTATAACGTATAACGTATAACGTACATCGTACAACGTGTAACGTATAACATATAACGTACAACATATAACGTACAACGTATAACGTATAACGTACAACGTATAACGTACAACGTACAACGTGTAACGTATAACGTATAACGTATAACGTATAACGTACAGCGTATATCGTACAGCGTATAACGTACAACATATAACGTACAACGTATAACGTATAACGTACAACGTATAACGTACAACGTACAACGTATAACGTACAACGTATAACGTATAACGTACAACGTATAACGTATAACGTATAACGTATAACGTATAACGTATAACGTATAACGTATAACGTATAACGTATAACTTATAACGTACAGCGTATAACGTACAGCGTATAACGTATAACGTATAACGTATAACGTATAACTTATAACGTACAGCGTATAACGTACAGCGTATAACGTATAACGTATAACGTATAACGTACAACGTACAACGTGTAACGTATAACGTATAACGTATAACGTACAGCGTATAACGTACAGCGTATAACGTACAGCGTATAACGTACAACGTATAACGTACAACGTATAACGTATAACGTATAACGTATAACGTATAACGTATAACGTATAACGTATAACGTATAACGTATAACGTATAACGTATAACGTATAACGTATAACGTATAACGTATAACGTATAACGTATAACGTATAACGTATAACGTATAACGTATAACGTATAACGTATAACGTATAACGTATAACGTATAACGTATAACGTATAACGTATAACGTATAACGTATAACGTATAACGTATAACGTATAACGTATAACGTATAACGTATAACGTATAACGTATAACGTATAACGTATAACGTATAACGTATAACGTATAACGTATAACGTATAACGTATAACGTATAACGTATAACGTATAACGTATAACGTATAACGTATAACGTATAACGTATAACGTATAACGTATAACGTATAACGTATAACGTATAACGTACAGCGTATAACGTATAACGTATAACGTGTAACGTATAACGTATAACGTACAGCGTATAACGTACAGCGTATAACGTATAAGGTATAACGTACAGCGTATAACGTACAACGTATAACGTATAACGTATAACGTATAACGTATAACGTATAACGTATAACGTATAACGTATAACGTATAACGTATAACGTATAACGTATAACGTACAGCGTATAACGTATAACGTATAACGTATAACGTATAACGTATAACGTATAACGTATAACGTATAACGTATAACATATAACGTATAACGTATAACGTATAACGTATAACGTACATCGTACAACGTGTAACGTATAACATATAACGTACAACATATAACGTACAACGTATAACGTATAACGTATAACGTATAACGTATAACGTATAACGTATAACGTATAACGTATAACGTATAACGTATAACGTACAGCGTATAACGTATAACGTACAACATATAACATACAACGTATAACGTATAACGTATATCGTATAACGTATAACGTATAACGTATAACGTATAACGTACAGCGTATAACGTACAGCGTATAACGTATAACGTATAACGTGTAACGTATAACGTATAACGTACAGCGTATAACGTACAGCGTATAACGTATAACGTATAAGGTATAACGTACAGCGTATAACGTACAACGTATAACGTATAACGTATAACGTACAGCGTATAACGTACAGCGTATAACGTATAACGTATAACGTATAACGTACAACGTATAACGTATAACGTACAGCGTATAACGTATAACATACAACGTATAACGTACAACGTATAACGTACAACGTATAACGTTCAACGTATAACGTACAACGTACAACGTGTAACGTATAACGTATAACGTACAGCGTATAACGTATAACGTACAACGTATAATGTACAACGTATAACGTACAACGTACAACGTTTAACGTATAACGTATAACGTATAACGTATAACGTACATCGTACAACGTGTAACGTATAACATATAACGTACAACATATAACGTACAACGTATAACGTATAACGTACAACGTATAACGTACAACGTACAACGTGTAACGTATAACGTATAACGTATAACGTGTAACGTATAACGTATAACGTACAGCGTATAACGTACAGCGTATAACGTATAACGTATAAGGTATAACGTATAGCGTATAACGTACAACGTATAACGTATAACGTATAACGTACAGCGTATAACGTACAGCGTATAACGTATAACGTATAACGTATAACGTACAACGTATAACGTATAACGTACAGCGTATAACGTATAACATACAACGTATAACGTACAACGTATAACGTACAACGTATAACGTTCAACGTATAACGTACAACGTACAACGTGTAACGTATAACGTATAACGTACAGCGTATAACGTATAACGTACAACGTATAATGTACAACGTATAACGTACAACGTACAACGTGTAACGTATAACGTATAACGTATAACGTATAACGTACATCGTACAACGTGTAACGTATAACATATAACGTACAACATATAACGTACAACGTATAACGTATAACGTACAACGTATAACGTACAACGTACAACGTGTAACGTATAACGTATAACGTATAACGTACAGCGTATAACGTACAGCGTATATCGTACAGCGTATAACGTACAACGTATAACGTACAACGTATAACGTACAACGTACAACGTGTAACGTACAGCGTATAACGTATAACATACAACGTATAACGTACAACGTATAACGTATAACGTACAACGTATAACGTATAACGTATAACGTATAACGTATAACGTATAACGTATAACGTATAACGTATAACGTATAACGTATAACGTATAACGTATAACGTATAACGTATAACGTATAACGTATAACGTATAACGTATAACGTACATCGTACAACGTGTAACGTATAACATATAACGTTCAACATATAACGTACTACGTATAACGTATAACGTACAACGTATAACGTACAACGTACAACGTGTAACGTACAGCGTATAACGTATAACGTACAACGTATAATGTACAACGTATAACGTACAACGTACAACGTGTAACGTATAACGTATAACGTATAACGTATAACTTATAACGTACAGCGTATAACGTACAGCGTATAACGTATAACATACAACGTATAACGTACAACGTATAACGTATAACGTACAACGTATAACGTATAACGTATAACGTATAACGTATAACGTATAACGTATAACGTACATCGTACAACGTGTAACGTATAACATATAACGTACAACATATAACGTACAACGTATAACGTATACCGTACAACGTATAACGTACAACGTACAACGTGTAACGTATAACGTATAACGTATAACGTACAGCGTATAACATACATCGTATATCGTACAGCGTATAACGTACAACGTATAAGGTATAACGTATAACGTATAACGTATAACGTATAACGTATAACGTATAACGTATAACGTATAACGTATAACGTATAACGTACAACGTATAATGTACAACGTATAACGTACAACGTACAACGTGTAACGTGTAACGTATAACGTATAACTTATAACGTACAGCGTATAACGTACAGCGTATAACGTATAACGTATAACGTACAACGTACAACGTGTAACGTATAACGTATAACATAACGTAGAACGTATAACGTACAGCGTATAACGTACAGCGTATAACGTACAGCGGATAACGTATAATGTACAACGTATAACGTACAACGTACAACGTGTAACGTATAACGTATAACGTATAACTTATAACGTACAGCGTATAACGTACAACGTATAAGGTATAACGTATAACGTATAACGTATAACGTATAACGTATAACGTATAACGTATAACGTACAACGTATAATGTACAACGTATAACGTACAACGTACAACGTGTAACGTGTAACGTATAACGTATAACTTATAACGTACAGCTTATAACGTACAGCGTATAACGTATAACGTATAACGTACAACGTACAACGTGTAACGTATAACGTATAACGTATAACGTAGAACGTATAACGTACAGCGTATAACGTATAACGTATAACGTATAACGTACAGCGTATAACGTACAGCGTATAACGTATAACGTACAACGTATAACGTACAACGTACAACGTGTAACGCATAACGTATAACGTATAACTTATAACGTACAGCGTATAACGTATAACGTATAACGTATAACGTATATCGTATAACGTATAACGTATAACGTATAACGTATAACGTACAGCGTATAACGTATAACATACAACGTATAACGTACAACGTATAACGTATAACGTACAACGTATAACGTATAACGTATAACGTATAACGTATAACGTATAACGTATAACGTATAACGTACATCGTACAACGTGTAACGTATAACATATAACGTACAACGTATAATGTACAACGTATAACGTACAACGTACAACGTGTAACGTGTAACGTATAACGTATAACTTATAACGTACAGCGTATAACGTACAGCGTATAACGTATAACGTATAACGTACAACGTACAACGTGTAACGTATAACGTATAACGTATAACGTAGAACGTATAACGTGCAGCGTATAACGTACAGCGTATAACGTACAGCGGATAACGTATAATGTACAACGTATAACGTACAACGTACAACGTGTAACGTATAACGTATAACGTATAACTTATAACGTACAGCGTATAACGTACAACGTATAAGGTATAACGTATAACGTATAACGTATAACGTATAACGTATAACGTATAACGTATAACGTATAATGTACAACGTATAACGTTCAACGTACAACGTGTAACGTGTAACGTATAACGTATAACTTATAACGTACAGCGTATAACGTACAGCGTATAACGTATAACGTATAACGTACAACGTACAACGTGTAACGTATAACGTATAACGTATAACGTAGAACGTATAACGTACAGCGTATAACGTATAACGTATAACGTATAACGTATAACGTACAGCGTATAACGTATAACGTACAACGTATAACGTACAACGTACAACGTGTAACGCATAACGTATAACGTATAACTTATAACGTACAGCGTATAACGTATAACGTATAACGTATAACGTATATCGTATAACGTATAACATATAACGTATAACGTATAACGTACAGCGTATAACGTATAACATACAACGTATAACGTACAACGTACAACGTATAACGTATAACGTACAACGTATAACGTATAACGTATAACGTATAACGTATAACGTATAACGTATAACGTATAACGTATAACGTACATCGTACAACGTGTAACGTATAACATATAACGTACAACATATAACGTACAACGTATAACGTATAACGTACAACGTATAACGTACAACGTACAACGTGTAACGTGTAACGTACAACGTATACCGTATACCGTATAACGTATACCGTATACCGTATAACGTATAACGTATAACGTATAACGTATAACGTATAACGTATAACGTATAACGTATAACGTATAACGTATAACGTATAACGTATAACGTATAACGTATAACGTATAACGTATAACGTATAACGTATAACGTATAACGTACATCGTACAACGTGTAACGTATAACATATAACGTACAACATATAACGTACAACGTATAACGTATAACGTATAACGTATAACGTATAACGTATAACGTATAACGTACAGCGTATAACGTATAACATACAACGTATGACGTACAACGTATAACGTATAACGTATAACGTACATCGTACAACGTGTAACGTATAACATATAACGTACAACATATAACATACAACGTATAACGTATAACGTATATCGTATAACGTATAACGTATAACGTATAACGTATAACGTATAACGTATAACGTACAGCGTATAACGTATAACATACAACGTATAACGTACAACGTATAACGTATAACGTACAACGTATAACGTATAACGTATAACGTATAACGTACAACGTATAACGTATAACGTATAACGTATAACGTACATCGTACAACGTGTAACGTATAACATATAACGTACAACATATAACGTACAACGTATAACGTATAACGTACAACGTACAACGTGTAACGTATAACGTATAACGTATAACGTAGAACGTATAACATATAACGTACAACGTATAACGTATAACATACAACGTATAACGTACAACGTATAACGTACAACGTATAACGTTCAACGTATAACGTACAACGTACAACGTGTAACGTATAACGTATAACGTACAGCGTATAACGTATAACGTACAACGTATAATGTACAACGTATAACGTACAACGTACAACGTGTAACGTATAACGTATAACGTATAACGTATAACGTATAACGTACATCGTACAACGTGTAACGTGTAACGTGTAACGTATAACATAACGTAGAACGTATAACGTACAGCGTATAACGTACAGCGTATAACGTATAACGTATAACGTATAACGTACAGCGTATAACGTACAGCGTATAACGTATAACGTACAACGTATAACGTACAACGTACAACGTGTAACGCATAACGTATAACGTATAACTTATAACGTACAGCGTATAACGTATAACGTATAACGTATAACGTATATCGTATAACGTATAACGTATAACGTATAACGTATAACGTACAGCGTATAACGTATAACATACAACGTATAACGTACAACGTATAACGTATAACGTACAACGTATAACGTATAACGTATAACGTATAACGTATAACGTATAACGTATAACGTATAACGTACATCGTACAACGTGTAACGTATAACATATAACGTACAACGTATAATGTACAACGTATAACGTACAACGTACAACGTGTAACGTGTAACGTATAACGTATAACTTATAACGTACAGCGTATAACGTACAGCGTATAACGTATAACGTATAACGTACAACGTACAACGTGTAACGTATAACGTATAACGTATAACGTAGAACGTATAACGTGCAGCGTATAACGTACAGCGTATAACGTACAGCGGATAACGTATAATGTACAACGTATAACGTACAACGTACAACGTGTAACGTATAACGTATAACGTATAACTTATAACGTACAGCGTATAACGTACAACGTATAAGGTATAACGTATAACGTATAACGTATAACGTATAACGTATAACGTATAACGTATAACGTATAATGTACAACGTATAACGTTCAACGTACAACGTGTAACGTGTAACGTATAACGTATAACTTATAACGTACAGCGTATAACGTACAGCGTATAACGTATAACGTATAACGTACAACGTACAACGTGTAACGTATAACGTATAACGTATAACGTAGAACGTATAACGTACAGCGTATAACGTATAACGTATAACGTATAACGTACAGCGTATAACGTATAACGTACAACGTATAACGTACAACGTACAACGTGTAACGCATAACGTATAACGTATAACTTATAACGTACAGCGTATAACGTATAACGTATAACGTATAACGTATATCGTATAACGTATAACATATAACGTATAACGTATAACGTACAGCGTATAACGTATAACATACAACGTATAACGTACAACGTACAACGTATAACGTATAACGTACAACGTATAACGTATAACGTATAACGTATAACGTATAACGTATAACGTATAACGTATAACGTATAACGTACATCGTACAACGTGTAACGTATAACATATAACGTACAACATATAACGTACAACGTATAACGTATAACGTACAACGTATAACGTACAACGTACAACGTGTAACGTGTAACGTACAACGTATACCGTATACCGTATACGTATACCGTATACCGTATAACGTATAACGTATAACGTATAACGTATAACGTATAACGTATAACGTATAACGTATAACGTATAACGTATAACGTATAACGTATAACGTATAACGTATAACGTATAACGTATAACGTACATCGTACAACGTGTAACGTATAACATATAACGTACAACATATAACGTACAACGTATAACGTATAACGTATAACGTATAACGTATAACGTATAACGTATAACGTACAGCGTATAACGTATAACATACAACGTATGACGTACAACGTATAACGTATAACGTATAACGTACATCGTACAACGTGTAACGTATAACATATAACGTACAACATATAACATACAACGTATAACGTATAACGTATATCGTATAACGTATAACGTATAACGTATAACGTATAACGTATAACGTATAACGTACAGCGTATAACGTATAACATACAACGTATAACGTACAACGTATAACGTATAACGTACAACGTATAACGTATAACGTATAACGTATAACGTATAACGTATAACGTATAACGTATAACGTATAACGTACATCGTACAACGTGTAACGTATAACATATAACGTACAACATATAACGTACAACGTATAACGTATAACGTACAACGTACAACGTGTAACGTATAACGTATAACGTATAACGTAGAACGTATAACATATAACGTACAACGTATAACGTATAACATACAACGTATAACGTACAACGTATAACGTACAACGTATAACGTTCAACGTATAACGTACAACGTACAACGTGTAACGTATAACGTATAACGTACAGCGTATAACGTATAACGTACAACGTATAATGTACAACGTATAACGTACAACGTACAACGTGTAACGTATAACGTATAACGTATAACGTATAACGTATAACGTACATCGTACAACGTGTAACGTATAACATATAACGTACAACATATAACGTACAACGTATAACGTATAACGTACAACGTATAACGTACAACGTACAACGTGTAACGTATAACGTATAACGTATAACGTATAACGTACAGCGTATATCGTACAGCGTATAACGTACAACATATAACGTACAACGTATAACGTATAACGTACAACGTATAACGTACAACGTACAACGTATAACGTACAACGTATAACGTATAACGTACAACGTATAACGTATAACGTATAACGTATAACGTATAACGTATAACGTATAAAGTATAACGTATAATGTACAACGTATAACGTTCATCGTATATCGTACAGCGTATAACGTACAACGTATAAGGTATAACGTATAACGTATAACGTATAACGTATAACGTACAACGTATAATGTACAACGTATAACGTACAACGTACAACGTGTAACGTGTAACGTATAACGTATAACTTATAACGTACAGCGTATAAAGTACAGCGTATAACGTATAACGTATAACGTACAACGTACAACGTGTAACGTATAACGTATAACGTATAACGTAGAACGTATAACGTACAACGTACAACGTGTAACGTATAACGTATAACGTATAACGTACAGCGTATAACATACATCGTATATCGTACAGCGTATAACGTACAACGTATAAGGTATAACGTATAACGTATAACGTATAACGTATAACGTACAACGTATAATGTACAACGTATAACGTACAACGTACAACGTGTAACGTGTAACGTATAACGTATAACTTATAACGTACAGCGTATAAAGTACAGCGTATAACGTATAACGTATAACGTACAACGTACAACGTGTAACGTATAACGTATAACGTATAACGTAGAACGTATAACGTACAGCGTATAACGTACAGCGTATAACGTACAGCGGATAACGTATAATGTACAACGTATAACGTACAACGGTACAACGTGTAACGTATAACGTATAACGTATAACTTATAACGTACAGCGTATAACGTATAACGTATAACGTATAACGTACAGCGTATAACGTATAACGTACAACGTATAACGTATAACGTATAACGTATAACGTACAACGTGTAACGTATAACGTATAACGTATAACGTATAACGTATAACGTATAACGTATAACGTATAACGTATAACGTATAACGTATAACGTATAACGTATAACGTATAACGTATAACGTATAACGTATAACGTATAACGTATAACGTATAACGTATAACGTATAACGTATAACGTATAACGTATAACGTATAACGTATAACGTATAACGTATAACGTATAACGTATAACGTATAACGTATAACGTATAACGTATATCGTATAACGTATAACGTATAACGTATAACGTATAACGTATAACGTATAACGCATAACGTATAACGCATAACGTATAACGCATTACGTATAACGTATAACGTATAACGTATAACGTATAACGTATAACGTATAACGTATAACGTATAACGTATAACGTATAACGTATAACGTATAACGTATAACGTATAACGTATAACGTATAACGTATAACGTATAACGTATAACGTATAACGTATAACGTATAACGTATAACGTATAACGTATAACGTATAACGTATAACGTATAACGTATAACGTATAACGTATAACGTATAACGTATAACGTATAACGTATAACGTATAACGTATAACGTATAACGTATAACGTATAACGTATAACGTATAACGTATAACGTATAACGTATAACGTATAACGTATAACGTATAACGTATAACGTTTAACGTACAGCGTATAACGTATAACGTACAACGTATAATGTACAACGTATAACGTACAACGTATAACGTATATCGTATAACGTATAACGTATAACGTATAACGTATAACGTATAACGTATAACATATAACGTATAACGTATAACGTACAGCGTATAACGTACAACGTACAACGTATAACGTACAACGTATAACGTACAACGTACAACGTGTAACGTACAGCGTATAACGTATAACGTACAACGTATAATGTACAACGTATAACGTACAACGTACAACGTGTAACGTATAACGTATAACGTATAACGTATAACTTATAACGTACAGCGTATAACGTACAGCGTATAACGTATAACGTATAACGTATAACGTACAACGTACAACGTGTAACGTATAACGTATAACGTATAACGTACAGCGTATAACGTACAGCGTATAACGTACAGCGTATAACGTACAACGTATAACGTATAACGTATAACGTATAACGTATAACGTATAACGTATAACGTATAACGTATAACGTATAACGTATAACGTATAACGTATAACGTATAACGTATAACGTATAACGTATAACGTATAACGTATAACGTATAACGTATAACGTATAACGTATAACGTATAACGTATAACGTATAACGTATAACGTATAACGTATAACGTATAACGTATAACGTATAACGTATAACGTATAACGTATAACGTATAACGTATAACGTATAACGTATAACGTATAACGTATAACGTATAACGTATAACGTATAACGTATAACGTATAACGTATAACGTATAACGTATAACGTATAACGTATAACGTATAACGTATAACGTATAACGTATAACGTATAACGTATAACGTATAACGTACAGCGTATAACGTATAACGTACAACGTATAATGTACAACGTATAACGTACAACGTATAACGTACAACGTACAACGTGTAACGTATAACGTATAACGTATAACTTATAACATACCGCGTATAGCGTACAGCGTATAACGTACAGCGTATAACGTATAACGTATAACGTGTAACGTATAACGTATAACGTACAGCGTATAACGTACAGCGTATAACGTATAAGGTATAACGTACAGCGTATAACGTACAACGTATAACGTATAACGTATAACGTATAACGTATAACGTATAACGTATAACGTATAACGTATAACGTATAACGTATAACGTATAACGTATAACGTATAACGTACAGCGTATAACGTATAACGTATAACGTATAACGTATAACGTATAACGTATAACGTATAACGTATAACATATAACGTATAACGTATAACGTATAACGTATAACGTACATCGTACAACGTGTAACGTATAACATATAACGTACAACATATAACGTACAACGTATAACGTATAACGTATAACGTATAACGTATAACGTATAACGTATAACGTATAACGTACAGCGTATAACGTATAACGTACAACATATAACATACAACGTATAACGTATAACGTATATCCTATAACGTATAACGTATAACGTATAACGTATAACGTACAGCGTATAACGTACAGCGTATAACGTATAACGTATAACGTGTAACGTATAACGTATAACGTACAGCGTATAACGTACAGCGTATAACGTATAACGTATAAGGTATAACGTACAGCGTATAACGTACAACGTATAACGTATAACGTACAGCGTATAACGTATAACATACAACGTATAACGTACAACGTATAACGTACAACGTATAACGTTCAACGTATAACGTACAACGTACAACGTGTAACGTATAACGTATAACGTACAGCGTATAACGTATAACGTACAACGTATAATGTACAACGTATAACGTACAACGTACAACGTGTAACGTATAACGTATAACGTATAACGTATAACGTACATCGTACAACGTGTAACGTATAACATATAACGTACAACATATAACGTACAACGTATAACGTATAACGTACAACGTATAACGTACAACGTACAACGTGTAACGTATAACGTATAACGTATAACGTGTAACGTATAACGTATAACGTACAGCGTATAACGTACAGCGTATAACGTATAACGTATAAGGTATAACGTATAGCGTATAACGTACAACGTATAACGTATAACGTATAACGTACAGCGTATAACGTACAGCGTATAACGTATAACGTATAACGTATAACGTACAACGTATAACGTATAACGTACAGCGTATAACGTATAACATACAACGTATAACGTACAACGTATAACGTACAACGTATAACGTTCAACGTATAACGTACAACGTACAACGTGTAACGTATAACGTATAACGTACAGCGTATAACGTATAACGTACAACGTATAATGTACAACGTATAACGTACAACGTACAACGTGTAACGTATAACGTATAACGTATAACGTATAACGTACATCGTACAACGTGTAACGTATAACATATAACGTACAACATATAACGTACAACGTATAACGTATAACGTACAACGTATAACGTACAACGTACAACGTGTAACGTATAACGTATAACGTATAACGTACAGCGTATAACGTACAGCGTATATCGTACAGCGTATAACGTACAACGTATAACGTACAACGTATAACGTACAACGTACAACGTGTAACGTACAGCGTATAACGTATAACATACAACGTATAACGTACAACGTATAACGTATAACGTACAACGTATAACGTATAACGTATAACGTATAACGTATAACGTATAACGTATATCGTATAACGTATAACGTATAACGTATAACGTATAACGTATAACGTATACCGTATAACGTACATCGTACAACGTGTAACGTATAACATATAACGTTCAACATATAACGTACTACGTATAACGTATAACGTACAACGTATAACGTACAACGTACAACGTGTAACGTACAGCGTATAACGTATAACGTACAACGTATAATGTACAACGTATAACGTACAACGTACAACGTGTAACGTATAACGTATAACGTATAACGTATAACTTATAACGTACAGCGTATAACGTACAGCGTATAACGTATAACATACAACGTATAACGTACAACGTATAACGTATAACGTACAACGTATAACGTATAACGTATAACGTATAACGTATAACGTATAACGTATAACGTACATCGTACAACGTGTAACGTATAACATATAACGTACAACATATAACGTACAACGTATAACGTATAACGTACAACGTATAACGTACAACGTACAACGTGTAACGTATAACGTATAACGTATAACGTACAGCGTATAACATACATCGTATATCGTACAGCGTATAACGTACAACGTATAAGGTATAACGTATAACGTATAACGTATAACGTATAACGTATAACGTATAACGTATAACGTATAACGTACAACGTATAATGTACAACGTATAACGTACAACGTACAACGTGTAACGTGTAACGTATAACGTATAACTTATAACGTACAGCGTATAACGTACAGCGTATAACGTATAACGTATAACGTACAACGTACAAAGTGTAACGTATAACGTATAACGTATAACGTAGAACGTATAACGTACAGCGTATAACGTACAGCGTATAACGTACAGCGGATAACGTATAATGTACAACGTATAACGTACAACGTACAACGTGTAACGTATAACGTATAACGTATAACTTATAACGTACAGCGTATAACGTACAACGTATAAGGTATAACGTATAACGTATAACGTATAACGTATAACGTATAACGTATAACGTATAACGTATAACGTATAACGTACAACGTATAATGTACAACGTATAACGTACAACGTACAACGTGTAACGTGTAACGTATAACGTATAACTTATAACGTACAGCTTATAACGTACAGCGTATAACGTATAACGTATAACGTACAACGTACAACGTGTAACGTATAACGTATAACGTATAACGTAGAACGTATAACGTACAGCGTATAACGTATAACGTATAACGTATAACGTACAGCGTATAACGTACAGCGTATAACGTATAACGTACAACGTATAACGTACAACGTACGACGTGTAACGCATAACGTATAACGTATAACTTATAACGTACAGCGTATAACGTATAACGTATAACGTATAACGTATATCGTATAACGTATAACGTATAACGTATAACGTATAACGTACAGCGTATAACGTATAACATACAACGTATAACGTACAACGTATAACGTATAACGTACAACGTATAACGTATAACGTATAACGTATAACGTATAACGTATAACGTATAACGTATAACGTATAACGTATAACGTACATCGTACAACGTGTAACGTATAACATATAACGTACAACATATAACGTACAACGTATAACGTATAACGTACAACGTATAACGTACAACGTACAACGTGTAACGTACAACGTATAACGTATAATGTACAACGTATAACGTACAACGTACAACGTGTAACGTGTAACGTATAACGTATAACTTATAACGTACAGCGTATAACGTACAGCGTATAACGTATAACGTATAACGTACAACGTACAACGTGTAACGTATAACGTATAACGTATAACGTATAACGTACAACGTATAATGTACAACGTATAACGTACAACGTACAACGTGTAACGTGTAACGTATAACGTATAACTTATAACGTACAGCGTATAACGTACAGCGTATAACGTATAACGTATAACGTACAACGTACAACATGTAACGTATAACGTATAACGTATAACGTAGAACGTATAACGTGCAGCGTATAACGTACAGCGTATAACGTACAGCGGATAACGTATAATGTACAACGTATAACGTACAACGTACAACGTGTAACGTATAACGTATAACGTATAACTTATAACGTACAGCGTATAACGTACAACGTATAAGGTATAACGTATAACGTATAACGTATAACGTATAACGTATAACGTATAACGTATAACGTATAACGTATAACGTATAATGTACAACGTATAACGTACAACGTACAACGTGTAACGTGTAACGTATAACGTATAACTTATAACGTACAGCGTATAACGTACAGCGTATAACGTATAACGTATAACGTACAACGTACAACGTGTAACGTATAACGTATAACGTATAACGTAGAACGTATAACGTACAGCGTATAACGTATAACGTATAACGTATAACGTACAGCGTATAACGTATAACGTACAACGTATAACGTACAACGTACAACGTGTAACGCATAACGTATAACGTATAACTTATAACGTACAGCGTATAACGTATAACGTATAACGTATAACGTATATCGTATAACGTATAACATATAACGTATAACGTATAACGTACAGCGTATAACGTATAACATACAACGTATAACGTACAACGTACAACGTATAACGTATAACGTACAACGTATAACGTATAACGTATAACGTATAACGTATAAAGTATAACGTATAACGTATAACGTATAACGTACATCGTACAACGTGTAACGTATAACATATAACGTACAACATATAACGTACAACGTATAACGTATAACGTACAACGTATAACGTACAACGTACAACGTGTAACGTACAACGTATAACGTATACCGTATACCGTATAACGTATACCGTATACCGTATAACGTATAACGTATAACGTATAACGTATAACGTATAACGTATAACGTATAACGTATAACGTATAACGTATAACGTATAACGTATAACGTATAACGTACATCGTACAACGTGTAACGTATAACATATAACGTACAACATATAACGTACAACGTATAACGTATAACGTATAACGTATAACGTATAACGTATAACGTATAACGTATAACGTAGAGCGTATAACGTATAACATACAACGTATGACGTACAACGTATAACGTATAACGTATAACGTACATCGTACAACGTGTAACGTATAACATATAACGTACAACATATAACATACAACGTATAACGTATAACGTATATCGTATAACGTATAACGTATAACGTATAACGTATAACGTATAACGTATAACGTACAGCGTATAACGTATAACATACAACGTATAACGTACAACGTATAACGTATAACGTACAACGTATAACGTATAACGTATAACGTATAACGTATAACGTATAACGTATAACGTATAACGTATAACGTATAACGTATAACGTACATCGTACAACGTGTAACGTATAACATATAACGTACAACATATAACGTACAACGTATAACGTATAACGTATAACGTATAACGTATAACGTATAACGTACAACATATAACGTACAGCGTATAACGTACAACGTATAAGGTACAACGTATAACGTATAACGTATAACGTATAACGTATAACGTATAACGTACAACGTATAATGTACAACGTATAACGTACAACGTACAACGTGTAACGTGTAACGTATAACGTATAACTTATAACGTACAGCGTATAAAGTACAGCGTATAACGTATAACGTATAACGTACAACGTACAACGTGTAACGTATAACGTATAACGTATAACGTAGAACGTATAACGTACAGCGTATAACGTACAGCGTATAACGTACAGCGGATAACGTATAATGTACAACGTATAACGTACAACGTACAACGTGTAACGTATAACGTATAACGTATAACTTATAACGTACAGCGTATAACGTATAACGTATAACGTATAACGTACAGCGTATAACGTATAACGTACAACGTATAATGTACAACGTATAACGTACAACGTACAACGTGTAACGTATAACGTATAACGTATAACTTATAACGTACAGCGTATAACGTATAACGTATAACGTATAACGTACAACGTATAACGTACAGCGTATAACGTACAGCGTATAACGTACAGCGTATAACGTATAACGTATAACGTATAACGTATAACGTATAACGTATAACGTATAACGTATAACGTATAACGTATAACGTATAACGTATAACGTATAAAGTATAACGTATAACGTATAACGTATAACGTATAACGTATAACGTATAACGTATAACGTATAAGGTATAACGTATAACGTATAACGTATAACGTATAACGTATAACGTATAACGTATAACGTATAACGTATAACGTATAACGTATAACGTATAACGTATAACGTATAACGTATAACGTATAACGTATAACGTATAACGTATAACGTATAACGTATAACGTATAACGTATAACGTATAACGTATAACGTATAACGTATAACGTATAACGTATAACGTATAACGTATAACGTATAACGTATAACGTATAACGTATAACGTATAACGTATAACGTATAACGTATAACGTATAACGTATAACGTATAACGTATAACGTATAACGTATAACGTATAACGTATAACGTATAACGTATAACGTATAACGTATAACGTATAACGTATAACGTAGAACGTATAACGTATAACGTTTAACGTACAGCGTATAACGTATAACGTACAACGTATAATGTACAACGTATAACGTACAACGTATAACGTATATCGTATAACGTATAACGTATAACGTATAACGTATAACGTATAACGTATAACATATAACGTATAACGTATAACGTACAGCGTATAACGTATAACGTACAACGTATAACGTACAACGTACAACGTGTAACGTACAGCGTATAACGTATAACGTACAACGTATAATGTACAACGTATAACGTACAACGTACAACGTGTAACGTATAACGTATAACGTATAACGTATAACTTATAACGTACAGCGTATAACGTACAGCGTATAACGTATAACGTATAACGTATAACGTACAACGTACAACGTGTAACGTATAACGTATAACGTATAACGTACAGCGTATAACGTACAGCGTATAACGTACAGCGTATAACGTACAACGTATAACGTATAACGTACAACGTATAACGTATAACGTACAACGTATAACGTATAACGTATAACGTATAACGTATAACGTATAACGTATAACGTATAACGTATAACGTATAACGTATAACGTATAACGTACATCGTACAACGTGTAACGTATAACATATAACGTACAACATATAACGTACAACGTATAACGTATAACGTATAACGTATAACGTATAACGTATAACGTACAACATATAACGTACAGCGTATAACGTACAACGTATAAGGTACAACGTATAACGTATAACGTATAACGTATAACGTATAACGTATAACGTACAACGTATAATGTACAACGTATAACGTACAACGTACAACGTGTAACGTGTAACGTATAACGTATAACTTATAACGTACAGCGTATAAAGTACAGCGTATAACGTATAACGTATAACGTACAACGTACAACGTGTAACGTATAACGTATAACGTATAACGTAGAACGTATAACGTACAGCGTATAACGTACAGCGTATAACGTACAGCGGATAACGTATAATGTACAACGTATAACGTACAACGTACAACGTGTAACGTATAACGTATAACGTATAACTTATAACGTACAGCGTATAACGTATAACGTATAACGTATAACGTACAACGTATAACGTACAGCGTATAACGTACAGCGTATAACGTACAGCGTATAACGTATAACGTATAACGTATAACGTATAACGTATAACGTATAACGTATAACGTATAACGTATAACGTATAACGTATAACGTATAACGTATAACGTATAACGTATAACGTATAACGTATAACGTATAACGTATAACGTATAACGTATAAGGTATAACGTATAACGTATAACGTATAACGTATAACGTATAACGTATAACGTATAACGTATAACGTATAACGTATAACGTATAACGTATAACGTATAACGTATAACGTATAACGTATAACGTATAACGTATAACGTATAACGTATAACGTATAACGTATAACGTATAACGTATAACGTATAACGTATAACGTATAACGTATAACGTATAACGTATAACGTATAACGTATAACGTATAACGTATAACGTATAACGTATAACGTATAACGTATAACGTATAACGTATAACGTATAACGTATAACGTATAACGTATAACGTATAACGTATAACGTATAACGTATAACGTATAACGTATAACGTATAACGTATAACGTATAACGTAGAACGTATAACGTATAACGTTTAACGTACAGCGTACAACGTATAATGTACAACGTATAACGTACAACGTATAACGTATATCGTATAACGTATAACGTATAACGTATAACGTATAACGTATAACGTATAACATATAACGTATAACGTATAACGTACAGCGTATAACGTATAACGTACAACGTATAACGTACAACGTACAACGTGTAACGTACAGCGTATAACGTATAACGTACAACGTATAATGTACAACGTATAACGTACAACGTACAACGTGTAACGTATAACGTATAACGTATAACGTATAACTTATAACGTACAGCGTATAACGTACAGCGTATAACGTATAACGTATAACGTATAACGTACAACGTACAACGTGTAACGTATAACGTATAACGTATAACGTACAGCGTATAACGTACAGCGTATAACGTACAGCGTATAACGTACAACGTATAACGTATAACGTATAACGTATAACGTATAACGTATAACGTATAACGTATAACGTATAACGTATAACGTATAACGTATAACGTATAACGTATAACGTATAACGTATAACGTATAACGTATAACGTATAACGTATAACGTATAACGTATAACGTATAACGTATAACGTATAACGTATAACGTATAACGTATAACGTATAACGTATAACGTATAACGTATAACGTATAACGTATAACGTATAACGTATAACGTATAACGTATAACGTATAACGTATAACGTATAACGTATAACGTATAACGTATAACGTATAACGTATAACGTATAACGTATAACGTATAACGTATAACGTATAACGTATAACGTACAGCGTATAACGTATAACGTACAACGTATAATGTACAACGTATAACGTACAACGTATAACGTACAACGTACAACGTGTAACGTATAACGTATAACGTATAACTTATAACATACAGCGTATAGCGTACAGCGTATAACGTACAGCGTATAACGTATAACGTATAACGTGTAACGTATAACGTATAACGTACAGCGTATAACGTACAGCGTATAACGTATAAGGTATAACGTACAGCGTATAACGTACAACGTATAACGTATAACGTATAACGTATAACGTATAACGTATAACGTATAACGTATAACGTATAACGTATAACGTATAACGTATAACGTATAACGTATAACGTATAACGTATAACGTACAGCGTATAACGTATAACGTATAACGTATAACGTATAACGTATAACGTATAACGTATAACGTATAACATATAACGTATAACGTATAACGTATAACGTATAACGTACATCGTACAACGTGTAACGTATAACATATAACGTACAACATATAACGTACAACGTATAACGTATAACGTATAACGTATAACGTATAACGTATAACGTATAACGTACAGCGTATAACGTATAACGTACAACATATAACATACAACGTATAACGTATAACGTATATCGTATAACGTATAACGTATAACGTATAACGTATAACGTACAGCGTATAACGTACAGCGTATAACGTATAACGTATAACGTGTAACGTATAACGTATAACGTACAGCGTATAACGTACAGCGTATAACGTATAACGTATAAGGTATAACGTACAGCGTATAACGTACAACGTATAACGTATAACGTATAACGTACAGCGTATAACGTACAGCGTATAACGTATAACGTATAACGTATAACGTACAACGTATAACGTATAACGTACAGCGTATAACGTATAACATACAACGTATAACGTACAACGTATAACGTACAACGTATAACGTTCAACGTATAACGTACAACGTACAACGTGTAACGTATAACGTATAACGTACAGCGTATAACGTATAACGTACAACGTATAATGTACAACGTATAACGTACAACGTACAACGTGTAACGTATAACGTATAACGTATAACGTATAACGTACATCGTACAACGTGTAACGTATAACATATAACGTACAACATATAACGTACAACGTATAACGTATAACGTACAACGTATAACGTACAACGTACAACGTGTAACGTATAACGTATAACGTATAACGTGTAACGTATAACGTATAACGTACAGCGTATAACGTACAGCGTATAACGTATAACGTATAAGGTATAACGTATAGCGTATAACGTACAACGTATAACGTATAACGTATAACGTACAGCGTATAACGTACAGCGTATAACGTATAACGTATAACGTATAACGTACAACGTATAACGTATAACGTACAGCGTATAACGTATAACATACAACGTATAACGTACAACGTATAACGTACAACGTATAACGTTCAACGTATAACGTACAACGTACAACGTGTAACGTATAACGTATAACGTACAGCGTATAACGTATAACGTACAACGTATAATGTACAACGTATAACGTACAACGTACAACGTGTAACGTATAACGTATAACGTATAACGTATAACGTACATCGTACAACGTGTAACGTATAACATATAACGTACAACATATAACGTACAACGTATAACGTATAACGTACAACGTATAACGTACAACGTACAACGTGTAACGTATAACGTATAACGTATAACGTACAGCGTATAACGTACAGCGTATATCGTACAGCGTATAACGTACAACGTATAACGTACAACGTATAACGTACAACGTACAACGTGTAACGTACAGCGTATAACGTATAACATACAACGTATAACGTACAACGTATAACGTATAACGTACAACGTATAACGTATAACGTATAACGTATAACGTATAACGTATAACGTATAACGTATAACGTATAACGTATAACGTATAACGTATAACGTATAACGTATAACGTATAACGTATAACGTATAACGTACATCGTACAACGTGTAACGTATAACATATAACGTTCAACATATAACGTACTACGTATAACGTATAACGTACAACGTATAACGTACAACGTACAACGTGTAACGTATAACGTATAACGTATAACGTACAGCGTATAACATACATCGTATATCGTACAGCGTATAACGTACAACGTATAAGGTATAACGTATAACGTATAACGTATAACGTATAACGTACAACGTATAACGTACAACGTATAACGTACAACGTATAACGTTCAACGTATAACGTACAACGTACAACGTGTAACGTATAACGTATAACGTACAGCGTATAACGTATAACGTACAGCGTATAAAGTACAGCGTATAACGTATAACGTATAACGTACAACGTACAACGTGTAACGTATAACGTATAACGTATAACGTAGAACGTATAACGTACAGCGTATAACGTACAGCGTATAACGTACAGCGGATAACGTATAATGTACAACGTATAACGTACAACGGTACAACGTGTAACGTATAACGTATAACGTATAACTTATAACGTACAGCGTATAACGTATAACGTATAACGTATAACGTACAGCGTATAACGTATAACGTACAACGTATAACGTATAACGTATAACGTATAACGTACAACGTGTAACGTATAACGTATAACGTATAACGTATAACGTATAACGTATAACGTATAACGTATAACGTATAACGTATAACGTATAACGTATAACGTATAACGTATAACGTATAACGTATAACGTATAACGTATAACGTATAACGTATAACGTATAACGTATAACGTATAACGTATAACGTATAACGTATAACGTATAACGTATAACGTATAACGTATAACGTATAACGTATAACGTATAACGTATAACGTATATCGTATAACGTATAACGTATAACGTATAACGTATAACGTATAACGTATAACGTATAACGTATAACGCATAACGTATAACGTATAACGTATTACGTATAACGTATAACGTATAACGTATAACGTATAACGTATAACGTATAACGTATAACGTATAACGTATAACGTATAACGTATAACGTATAACGTATAACGTATAACGTATAACGTATAACGTATAACGTATAACGTATAACGTATAACGTATAACGTATAACGTATAACGTATAACGTATAACGTATAACGTATAACGTATAACGTATAACGTATAACGTATAACGTATAACGTATAACGTATAACGTATAACGTATAACGTATAACGTATAACGTATAACGTATAACGTATAACGTATAACGTATAACGTTTAACGTACAGCGTATAACGTATAACGTACAACGTATAATGTACAACGTACAACGTATAACGTATATCGTATAACGTATAACGTATAACGTATAACGTATAACGTATAACGTATAACGTATAACATATAACGTATAACGTATAACGTACAGCGTATAACGTATAACGTACAACGTATAACGTACAACGTACAACGTGTAACGTACAGCGTATAACGTATAACGTACAACGTATAATGTACAACGTATAACGTACAACGTACAACGTGTAACGTATAACGTATAACGTATAACGTATAACTTATAACGTACAGCGTATAACGTACAGCGTATAACGTATAACGTATAACGTATAACGTACAACGTACAACGTGTAACGTATAACGTATAACGTATAACGTACAGCGTATAACGTACAGCGTATAACGTACAGCGTACAACGTATAACGTACAACGTACAACGTGTAACGTATAACGTATAACGTATAACGTACAGCGTATAACGTACAGCGTATATCGTACAGCGTATAACGTACAACGTATAACGTACAACGTATAACGTACAACGTACAACGTGTAACGTACAGCGTATAACGTATAACATACAACGTATAACGTACAACGTATAACGTATAACGTACAACGTATAACGTATAACGTATAACGTATAACGTATAACGTATAACGTATAACGTATAACGTATAACGTATAACGTATAACGTATAACGTATAACGTATAACGTATAACGTACATCGTACAACGTGTAACGTATAACATATAACGTTCAACATATAACGTACTACGTATAACGTATAACGTACAACGTATAACGTACAACGTACAACGTGTAACGTATAACGTATAACGTATAACGTACAGCGTATAACATACATCGTATATCGTACAGCGTATAACGTACAACGTATAAGGTATAACGTATAACGTATAACGTATAACGTATAACGTACAACGTATAATGTACAACGTATAACGTACAACGTACAACGTGTAACGTGTAACGTATAACGTATAACTTATAACGTACAGCGTATAAAGTACAGCGTATAACGTATAACGTATAACGTACAACGTACAACGTGTAACGTATAACGTATAACGTATAACGTAGAACGTATAACGTACAGCGTATAACGTACAGCGTATAACGTACAGCGGATAACGTATAATGTACAACGTATAACGTACAACGGTACAACGTGTAACGTATAACGTATAACGTATAACTTATAACGTACAGCGTATAACGTATAACGTATAACGTATAACGTACAGCGTATAACGTATAACGTACAACGTATAACGTATAACGTATAACGTATAACGTACAACGTGTAACGTATAACGTATAACGTATAACGTATAACGTATAACGTATAACGTATAACGTATAACGTATAACGTATAACGTATAACGTATAACGTATAACGTATAACGTATAACGTGTAACGTATAACGTATAACGTATAACGTATAACGTATAACGTATAACGTATAACGTATAACGTATAACGTATAACGTATAACGTATAACGTATAACGTATAACGTATAACGTATAACGTATAACGTATAACGTATAACGTATAACGTATAACGTATAACGTATAACGTATAACGTATAACGTATAACGTATAACGTATAACGTATAACGTATAACGTATAACGTATAACGTATATCGTATAACGTATAACGTATAACGTATAACGTATAACGTATAACGTATAACGTATAACGCATAACGTATAACGTATAACGTATTAAGTATAACGTATAACGTATAACGTATAACGTATAACGTATAACGTATAACGTATAACGTATAACGTATAACGTATAACGTATAACGTATAACGTATAACGTATAACGTATAACGTATAACGTATAACGTATAACGTATAACGTATAACGTATAACGTATAACGTATAACGTATAACGTATAACGTATAACGTATAACGTATAACGTATAACGTATAACGTATAACGTATAACGTATAACGTATAACGTATAACGTATAACGTATAACGTATAACGTATAACGTATAACGTATAACGTATAACGTATAACGTATAACGTATAACGTTTAACGTACAGCGTATAACGTATAACGTACAACGTATAATGTACAACGTACAACGTATAACGTATATCGTATAACGTATAACGTATAACGTATAACGTATAACGTATAACGTATAACATATAACGTATAACGTATAACGTACAGCGTATAACGTATAACGTACAACGTATAACGTACAACGTACAACGTGTAACGTACAGCGTATAACGTATAACGTACAACGTATAATGTACAACGTATAACGTACAACGTACAACGTGTAACGTATAACGTATAACGTATAACGTATAACTTATAACGTACAGCGTATAACGTACAGCGTATAACGTATAACGTATAACGTATAACGTACAACGTACAACGTGTAACGTATAACGTATAACGTATAACGTACAGCGTATAACGTACAGCGTATAACGTACAGCGTATAACGTACAACGTATAACGTATAACGTATAACGTATAACGTATAACGTATAACGTATAACGTATAACGTATAACGTATAACGTATAACGTATAACGTATAACGTATAACGTATAACGTATAACGTATAACGTATAACGTATAACGTATAACGTATAACGTATAACGTATAACGTATAACGTATAACGTATAACTTATAACGTATAACGTATAACGTATAACGTATAACGTATAACGTATAACGTATAACGTATAACGTATAACGTATAACGTATAACGTATAACGTACAGCGTATAACGTATAACGTACAACGTATAATGTACAACGTATAACGTACAACGTATAACGTACAACGTATAACGTACAACGTACAACGTGTAACGTATAACGTATAACGTATAACTTATAACATACCGCGTATAGCGTACAGCGTATAACGTACAGCGTATAACGTATAACGTATAACGTGTAACTTATAACGTATAACGTACAGCGTATAACGTACAGCGTATAACGTATAAGGTATAACGTACAGCGTATAACGTACAACGTATAACGTATAACGTATAACGTATAACGTATAACGTATAACGTATAACGTATAACGTATAACGTATAACGTATAACGTATAACGTATAACGTATAACGTATAACGTACAGCGTATAACGTATAACGTATAACGTATAACGTATAACGTATAACGTATAACGTATAACGTATAACGTATAACATATAACGTATAACGTATAACGTATAACGTATAACGTACATCGTACAACGTGTAACGTATAACATATAACGTACAACATATAACGTACAACGTATAACGTATAACGTATAACGTATAACGTATAACGTATAACGTATAACGTATAACGTACAGCGTATAACGTATAACGTACAACATATAACATACAACGTATAAAGTATAACGTATATCGTATAACGTATAACGTATAACGTATAACGTATAACGTACAGCGTATAACGTACAGCGTATAACGTATAACGTATAACGTGTAACGTATAACGTATAACGTACAGCGTATAACGTACAGCGTATAACGTATAACGTATAAGGTATAACGTACAGCGTATAACGTACAACGTATAACGTATAACGTATAACGTACAGCGTATAACGTACAGCGTATAACGTATAACGTATAACGTATAACGTACAACGTATAACGTATAACGTACAGCGTATAACGTATAACATACAACGTATAACGTACAACGTATAACGTACAACGTATAACGTTCAACGTATAACGTACAACGTACAACGTGTAACGTATAACGTATAACGTACAGCGTATAACGTATAACGTACAACGTATAATGTACAACGTATAACGTACAACGTACAACGTGTAACGTATAACGTATAACGTATAACGTATAACGTACATCGTACAACGTGTAACGTATAACATATAACGTACAACATATAACGTACAACGTATAACGTATAACGTACAACGTATAACGTACAACGTACAACGTGTAACGTATAACGTATAACGTATAACGTGTAACGTATAACGTATAACGTACAGCGTATAACGTACAGCGTATAACGTATAACGTATAAGGTATAACGTATAGCGTATAACGTACAACGTATAACGTATAACGTATAACGTACAGCGTATAACGTACAGCGTATAACGTATAACGTATAACGTATAACGTATAACGTACAACGTATAACGTATAACGTACAGCGTATAACGTATAACATACAACGTATAACGTACAACGTATAACGTACAACGTATAACGTTCAACGTATAACGTACAACGTACAACGTGTAACGTATAACGTATAACGTACAGCGTATAACGTATAACGTACAACGTATAATGTACAACGTATAACGTACAACGTACAACGTGTAACGTATAACGTATAACGTATAACGTATAACGTACATCGTACAACGTGTAACGTATAACATATAACGTACAACATATAACGTACAACGTATAACGTATAACGTACAACGTATAACGTACAACGTATAACGTACAACGTACAACGTGTAACGTATAACGTATAACGTATAACGTACAGCGTATAACGTACAGCGTATATCGTACAGCGTATAACGTACAACGTATAACGTACAACGTATAACGTACAACGTACAACGTGTAACGTACAGCGTATAACGTATAACATACAACGTATAACGTACAACGTATAACGTATAACGTACAACGTATAACGTATAACGTATAACGTATAACGTATAACGTATAACGTATAACGTATAACGTATAACGTATAACGTATAACGTATAACGTATAACGTATAACGTATAACGTATAACGTATAACGTATAACGTATAACGTATAACGTACATCGTACAACGTGTAACGTATAACATATAACGTTCAACATATAACGTACTACGTATAACGTATAACGTACAACGTATAACGTACAACGTACAACGTGTAACGTACAGCGTATAACGTATAACGTACAACGTATAATGTACAACGTATAACGTACAACGTACAACGTGTAACGTATAACGTATAACGTATAACGTATAACTTATAACGTACAGCGTATAACGTACAGCGTATAACGTATAACATACAACGTATAACGTACAACGTATAACGTATAACGTACAACGTATAACGTATAACGTATAACGTATAACGTATAACGTATAACGTATAACGTATAACGTATAACGTACATCGTACAACGTGTAACGTATAACATATAACGTACAACATATAACGTACAACGTATAACGTATAACGTACAACGTATAACGTACAACGTACAACGTGTAACGTATAACGTATAACGTATAACGTACAGCGTATAACATACATCGTATATCGTACAGCGTATAACGTACAACGTATAAGGTATAACGTATAACGTATAACGTATAACGTATAACGTATAACGTATAACGTATAACGTACAACGTATAATGTACAACGTATAACGTACAACGTACAACGTGTAACGTATAACGTATAACTTATAACGTACAGCGTATAACGTACAGCGTATAACGTATAACGTATAACGTACAACGTACAACGTGTAACGTATAACGTATAACGTATAACGTAGAACGTATAACGTACAGCGTATAACGTACAGCGTATAACGTACAGCGGATAACGTATAATGTACAACGTATAACGTACAACGTACAACGTGTAACGTATAACGTATAACGTATAACTTATAACGTACAGCGTATAACGTACAACGTATAAGGTATAACGTACAGCGTATAACGTATAACATACAACGTATAACGTACAACGTATAACGTATAACGTACAACGTATAACGTATAACGTATAACGTATAACGTATAACGTATAACGTATAACGTATAACGTACATCGTACAACGTGTAACGTATAACATATAACGTACAACATATAACGTACAACGTATAACGTATAACGTACAACGTATAACGTACAACGTACAACGTGTAACGTACAACGTATAACGTATAATGTACAACGTATAACGTACAACGTACAACGTGTAACGTGTAACGTATAACGTATAACTTATAACGTACAGCGTATAACGTACAGCGTATAACGTATAACGTATAACGTACAACGTACAACGTGTAACGTATAACGTATAACGTATAACGTATAACGTACAACGTATAATGTACAACGTATAACGTACAACGTACAACGTGTAACGTGTAACGTATAACGTATAACTTATAACGTACAGCGTATAACGTACAGCGTATAACGTATAACGTATAACGTACAACGTACAACGTACAACGTGTAACGTATAACGTATAACGTATAACGTAGAACGTATAACGTGCAGCGTATAACGTACAGCGTATAACGTACAGCGGATAACGTATAATGTACAACGTATAACGTACAACGTACAACGTGTAACGTATAACGTATAACGTATAACTTATAACGTACAGCGTATAACGTACAACGTATAAGGTATAACGTATAACGTATAACGTATAACGTATAACGTATAACGTATAACGTATAACGTATAACGTATAATGTACAACGTATAACGTACAACGTACAACGTGTAACGTGTAACGTATAACGTATAACTTATAACGTACAGCGTATAACGTACAGCGTATAACGTATAACGTATAACGTACAACGTACAACGTGTAACGTATAACGTATAACGTATAACGTAGAACGTATAACGTACAGCGTATAACGTATAACGTATAACGTATAACATATAACGTATAACGTATAACGTATAACGTATAAGGTATAACGTACAGCGTATAACGTACAACGTATAACGTATAACGTATAACGTATAACGTATAACGTACATCGTACAACGTGTAACGTATAACATATAACGTACAACATATAACGTACAACGTATAACGTATAACGTACAACGTATAACGTACAACGTACAACGTGTAACGTACAACGTATAACGTATACCGTATACCGTATAACGTATACCGTATACCGTATAACGTATAACGTATAACGTATAACGTATAACGTATAACGTATAACGTATAACGTATAACGTATAACGTATAACGTACATCGTACAACGTGTAACGTATAACATATAACGTACAACATATAACGTACAACGTATAACGTATAACGTACAACGTATAACGTACAACGTACAACGTGTAACGTATAACGTATAACGTATAACGTACAGCGTATAACATACATCGTATATCGTACAGCGTATAACGTACAACGTATAAGGTACAACGTATAACGTATAACGTATAACGTATAACGTATAACGTATAACGTACAACGTATAATGTACAACGTATAACGTACAACGTACAACGTGTAACGTGTAACGTATAACGTATAACTTATAACGTACAGCGTATAAAGTACAGCGTATAACGTATAACGTATAACGTACAACGTACAACGTGTAACGTATAACGTATAACGTATAACGTAGAACGTATAACGTACAGCGTATAACGTACAGCGTATAACGTACAGCGGATAACGTATAATGTACAACGTATAACGTACAACGTACAACGTGTAACGTATAACGTATAACGTATAACTTATAACGTACAGCGTATAACGTATAACGTATAACGTATAACGTACAGCGTATAACGTATAACGTACAACGTATAATGTACAACGTATAACGTACAACGTACAACGTGTAACGTATAACGTATAACGTATAACTTATAACGTACAGCGTATAACGTATAACGTATAACGTATAACGTACAACGTATAACGTACAGCGTATAACGTACAGCGTATAACGTACAGCGTATAACGTATAACGTATAACGTATAACGTATAACGTATAACGTATAACGTATAACGTATAACGTATAAGGTATAACGTATAACGTATAACGTATAACGTATAACGTATAACGTATAACGTACAACGTATAAGGTATAACGTATAACGTATAACGTATAACGTATAACGTATAACGTATAACGTATAACGTATAATGTACAACGTATAACGTACAACGTACAACGTGTAACGTGTAACGTATAACGTATAACTTATAACGTACAGCGTATAACGTACAGCGTATAACGTATAACGTATAACGTACAACGTACAACGTGTAACGTATAACGTATAACGTATAACGTAGAACGTATAACGTACAGCGTATAACGTATAACGTATAACGTATAACATATAACGTATAACGTATAACGTATAACGTATAAGGTATAACGTACAGCGTATAACGTACAACGTATAACGTATAACGTATAACGTATAACGTATAACGTACATCGTACAACGTGTAACGTATAACATATAACGTACAACATATAACGTACAACGTATAACGTATAACGTACAACGTATAACGTACAACGTACAACGTGTAACGTACAACGTATAACGTATACCGTATACCGTATAACGTATACCGTATACCGTATAACGTATAACGTATAACGTATAACGTATAACGTATAACGTATAACGTATAACGTATAACGTATAACGTATAACGTATAACGTATAACGTATAACGTATAACGTATAACGTATAACGTACATCGTACAACGTGTAACGTATAACATATAACGTACAACATATAACGTACAACGTATAACGTATAACGTATAACGTATAACGTATAACGTATAACGTATAACGTATAACGTATAACGTATAACGTACAGCGTATAACGTATAACATACAACGTATGACGTACAACGTATAACGTATAACGTATAACGTACATCGTACAACGTGTAACGTATAACATATAACGTACAACATATAACATACAACGTATAACGTATAACGTATATCGTATAACGTATAACGTATAACGTATAACGTATAACGTATAACGTACAGCGTATAACGTATAACATACAACGTATAACGTACAACGTATAACGTATAACGTACAACGTATAACGTATAACGTATAACGTATAACGTATAACGTATAACGTATAACGTATAACGTATAATGTACAACGTATAACGTACAACGTACAACGTGTAACGTATAACGTATAACGTATAACGTACAGCGTATAACATACATCGTATATCGTACAGCGTATAACGTACAACGTATAAGGTACAACGTATAACGTATAACGTATAACGTATAACGTATAACGTATAACGTACAACGTATAATGTACAACGTATAACGTACAACGTACAACGTGTAACGTGTAACGTATAACGTATAACTTATAACGTACAGCGTATAAAGTACAGCGTATAACGTATAACGTATAACGTACAACGTACAACGTGTAACGTATAACGTATAACGTATAACGTAGAACGTATAACGTACAGCGTATAACGTACAGCGTATAACGTACAGCGGATAACGTATAATGTACAACGTATAACGTACAACGTACAACGTGTAACGTATAACGTATAACGTATAACTTATAACGTACAGCGTATAACGTATAACGTATAACGTATAACGTACAGCGTATAACGTATAACGTACAACGTATAATGTACAACGTATAACGTACAACGTACAACGTGTAACGTATAACGTATAACGTATAACTTATAACGTACAGCGTATAACGTATAACGTATAACGTATAACGTACAACGTATAACGTACAGTGTATAACGTACAGCGTATAACGTACAGCGTATAACGTATAACGTATAACGTATAACGTATAACGTATAACGTATAACGTATAACGTATAACGTATAACGTATAACGTATAAGGTATAACGTATAACGTATAACGTATAACGTATAACGTATAACGTATAACGTATAACGTATAACGTATAACGTATAACGTATAACGTATAACGTATAACGTATAATGTATAACGTATAACGTATAACGTATAACGTATAACGTATAACGTATAACGTATAACGTATAACGTATAACGTATAACGTATAACGTATAACGTATAACGTATAACGTATAACGTATAACGTATAACGTATAACGTATAACGTATAACGTATAACGTATAACGTATAACGTATAACGTATATCGTATAACGTATAACGTATAACGTATAACGTATAACGTATAACGTATAACGCATAACGCATAACGTATAACGTATAACGTATAACGTATTACGTATAACGTATAACGTATAACGTATAACGTATAACGTATAACGTATAACGTATAACGTATAACGTATAACGTATAACGTATAACGTATAACGTATAACGTATAACGTATAACGTATAACGTATAACGTATAACGTATAACGTATAACGTATAACGTATAACGTATAACGTATAACGTATAACGTATAACGTATAACGTATAACGTATAACGTATAACGTATAACGTATAACGTATAACGTATAACGTATAACGTATAACGTATAACGTATAACGTATAACGTATAACGTATAACGTATAACGTATAACGTTTAACGTACAGCGTATAACGTATAACGTACAACGTATAATGTACAACGTATAACGTACAACGTATAACGTATATCGTATAACGTATAACGTATAACGTATAACGTATAACGTATAACATATAACGTATAACGTATAACGTACAGCGTATAACGTATAACGTACAACGTATAACGTATAACGTACAACGTACAACGTGTAACGTACAGCGTATAACGTATAACGTATAACGTATAACGTATAACGTACAGCGTATAACGTATAACGTATAACGTATAACGTATAACGTATAACGTATAACGTATAACGTATAACGTATAACGTATAACGTATAACGTATAACATATAACGTATAACGTATAACGTACAGCGTATAACGTATAACGTACAACGTATAACGTATAACGTATAACGTATAACGTATAACGTATAACGTATAACGTATAACGTATAACGTATAACGTATAACGTATAACGTATAACGTATAACGTATAACGTATAACGTATAACGTATAACGTATAACGTATAACGTATAACGTATAACGTATAACGTATAACGTATAACGTATAACGTATAACGTACAGCGTATAACGTATAACGTACAACGTATAATGTACAACGTATAACGTACAACGTATAACGTACAACGTACAACGTGTAACGTATAACGTATAACGTATAACTTATAACATACAGCGTATAGCGTACAGCGTATAACGTACAGCGTATAACGTATAACGTATAACGTGTAACGTATAACGTATAACGTACAGCGTATAACGTACAGCGTATAACGTATAAGGTATAACGTACAGCGTATAACGTACAACGTATAACGTATAACGTATAACGTATAACGTATAACGTATAACGTATAACGTATAACGTATAACGTATAACGTATAACGTATAACGTATAACGTATAACGTATAACGTACAGCGTATAACGTATAACGTATAACGTATAACGTATAACGTATAACGTATAACGTATAACGTATAACGTATAACGTATAACATATAACGTATAACGTATAACGTATAACGTATAACGTATAACGTATAACGTATAACGTATAACGTATAACGTACAGCGTATAACGTATAACGTACAACATATAACATACAACGTATAACGTATAACGTATATCGTATAACGTATAACGTATAACGTATAACGTATAACGTACAGCGTATAACGTACAGCGTATAACGTATAACGTATAACGTATAACGTATAACGTATAACGTATAACGTATAACGTATAACGTATAACGTATAACGTATAACGTATAACGTACAGCGTATAACGTATAACGTACAACGTATAATGTACAACGTATAACGTACAACGTATAACGTACAACGTACAACGTGTAACGTATAACGTATAACGTATAACTTATAACATACAGAGTATAGCGTACAGCGTATAACGTACAGCGTATAACGTATAACGTATAACGTGTAACGTATAACGTATAACGTACAGCGTATAACGTACAGCGTATAACGTATAAGGTATAACGTACAGCGTATAACGTACAACGTATAACGTATAACGTATAACGTATAACGTATAACGTATAACGTATAACGTATAACGTATAACGTATAACGTATAACGTATAACGTATAACGTATAACGTATAACGTATAACGTATAACGTATAACGTATAACGTATAACGTATAACGTATAACGTATAACGTATAACGTATAACGTATAACGTATAACGTATAACGTATAACGTATAACGTATAACGTATAACGTATAACGTATAACGTATAACGTATAACGTATAACGTATAACGTATAACGTATAACGTATAACGTATAACGTATAACGTATAACGTATAACGTATAACGTATAACGTATAACGTATAACGTATATCGTATAACGTATAACGTATAACGTATAACGTATAACGTATAACGTATAACGCATAACGTATAACGTATAACGTATAACGTATTACGTATAACGTATAACGTATAACGTATAACGTATAACGTATAACGTATAACGTATAACGTATAACGTATAACGTATAACGTATAACGTATAACGTATAACGTATAACGTATAACGTATAACGTATAACGTATAACGTATAACGTATAACGTATAACGTATAACGTATAACGTATAACGTATAACGTATAACGTATAACGTATAACGTATAACGTATAACGTATAACGTATAACGTATAACGTATAACGTATAACGTATAACGTATAACGTATAACGTATAACGTATAACGTATAACGTATAACGTATAACGTTTAACGTACAGCGTATAACGTATAACGTACAACGTATAATGTACAACGTATAACGTACAACGTATAACGTATATCGTATAACGTATAACGTATAACGTATAACGTATAACGTATAACATATAACGTATAACGTATAACGTACAGCGTATAACGTATAACGTACAACGTATAACGTACAACGTACAACGTGTAACGTACAGCGTATAACGTATAACGTACAACGTATAATGTACAACGTATAACGTACAACGTACAACGTGTAACGTATAACGTATAACGTATAACGTATAACTTATAACGTACAGCGTATAACGTACAGCGTATAACGTATAACGTATAACGTATAACGTACAACGTACAACGTGTAACGTATAACGTATAACGTATAACGTACAGCGTATAACGTACAGCGTATAACGTACAGCGTATAACGTACAACGTATAACGTATAACGTATAACGTATAACGTATAACGTATAACGTATAACGTATAACGTATAACGTATAACGTATAACGTATAACGTATAACGTATAACGTATAACGTATAACGTATAACGTATAACGTATAACGTATAACGTATAACGTATAACGTATAACGTATAACGTATAACGTATAACGTATAACGTATAACGTACAGCGTATAACGTACAGCGTATAACGTATAAGGTATAACGTACAGCGTATAACGTACAACGTATAACGTATAACGTATAACGTATAACGTATAACGTATAACGTATAACGTATAACGTATAACGTATAACGTATAACGTATAACGTATAACGTACAACATATAACATACAACGTATAACGTATAACGTATATCGTATAACGTATAACGTATAACGTATAACGTATAACGTACAGCGTATAACGTACAGCGTATAACGTATAACGTATAACGTGTAACGTATAACGTATAACGTACAGCGTATAACGTACAGCGTATAACGTATAACGTATAAGGTATAACGTACAGCGTATAACGTACAACGTATAACGTATAACGTATAACGTACAGCGTATAACGTACAGCGTATAACGTATAACGTATAACGTATAACGTACAACGTATAACGTATAACGTACAGCGTATAACGTATAACATACAACGTATAACGTACAACGTATAACGTACAACGTATAACGTTCAACGTATAACGTACAACGTACAACGTGTAACGTATAACGTATAACGTACAGCGTATAACGTATAACGTACAACGTATAATGTACAACGTATAACGTACAACGTACAACGTGTAACGTATAACGTATAACGTATAACGTACATCGTACAACGTGTAACGTATAACATATAACGTACAACATATAACGTACAACGTATAACGTATAACGTACAACGTATAACGTACAACGTACAACGTGTAACGTATAACGTATAACGTATAACGTGTAACGTATAACGTATAACGTACAGCGTATAACGTACAGCGTATAACGTATAACGTATAAGGTATAACGTATAGCGTATAACGTACAACGTATAACGTATAACGTATAACGTACAGCGTATAACGTACAGCGTATAACGTATAACGTATAACGTATAACGTACAACGTATAACGTATAACGTACAGCGTATAACGTATAACATACAACGTATAACGTACAACGTACAACGTGTAACGTATAACGTATAACGTATAACGTATAACGTATAACGTACATCGTACAACGTGTAACGTATAACATATAACGTACAACATATAACGTACAACGTATAACGTATAACGTACAACGTATAACGTACAACGTACAACGTGTAACGTATAAAGTATAACGTATAACGTACAGCGTATAACGTACAGCGTATATCGTACAGCGTATAACGTACAACGTATAACGTACAACGTATAACGTACAACGTACAACGTGTAACGTACAGCGTATAACGTATAACATACAACGTATAACGTACAACGTATAACGTATAACGTACAACGTATAACGTATAACGTATAACGTATAACGTATAACGTATAACGTATAACGTATAACGTATAACGTATAACGTATAACGTATAACGTATAACGTATAACGTATAACGTATAACGTACATCGTACAACGTGTAACGTATAACATATAACGTTCAACATATAACGTACTACGTATAACGTATAACGTACAACGTATAACGTACAACGTACAACGTGTAACGTATAACGTATAACGTATAACGTACAGCGTATAACATACATCGTATATCGTACAGCGTATAACGTACAACGTATAAGGTATAACGTATAACGTATAACGTATAACGTATAACGTACAACGTATAATGTACAACGTATAACGTACAACGTACAACGTGTAACGTGTAACGTATAACGTATAACTTATAACGTACAGCGTATAAAGTACAGCGTATAACGTATAACGTACAACGTATAATGTACAACGTATAACGTACAACGTACAACGTGTAACGTGTAACGTATAACGTATAACTTATAACGTACAGCGTATAAAGTACAGCGTATAACGTATAACGTATAACGTACAGCGTATAACGTATAACGTACAACGTATAACGTATAACGTATAACGTATAACGTACAACGTGTAACGTATAACGTATAACGTATAACGTATAACGTATAACGTATAACGTATAACGTATAACGTATAACGTATAACGTATAACGTATAACGTATAACGTATAACGTATAACGTATAACGTATAACGTATAACGTATAACGTATAACGTATAACGTATAACGTATAACGTATAACGTATAACGTATAACGTATAACGTATAACGTATATCGTATAACGTATAACGTATAACGTATAACGTATAACGTATAACGTATAACGCATAACGTATAACGTATAACGTATAACGTATTACGTATAACGTATAACGTATAACGTATAACGTATAACGTATAACGTATAACGTATAACGTATAACGTATAACGTATAACGTATAACGTATAACGTATAACGTATAACGTACAACGTATAACGTATAACGTACAGCGTATAACGTATAACATACAACGTATAACGTACAACGTACAACGTGTAACGTATAACGTATAACGTATAACGTATAACGTACATCGTACAACGTGTAACGTATAACATATAACGTACAACATATAACGTACAACGTATAACGTATAACGTACAACGTATAACGTACAACGTACAACGTGTAACGTATAACGTATAACGTATAACGTACAGCGTATAACGTACAACGTATAAGGTATAACGTATAACGTATAACGTATAACGTATAACGTACAACGTATAATGTACAACGTATAACGTACAACGTACAACGTGTAACGTGTAACGTATAACGTATAACTTATAACGTACAGCGTATAAAGTACAGCGTATAACGTATAACGTATAACGTACAACGTACAACGTGTAACGTATAACGTATAACGTATAACGTAGAACGTATAACGTACAGCGTATAACGTACAGCGTATAACGTACAGCGGATAACGTATAATGTACAACGTATAACGTACAACGTACAACGTGTAACGTATAACGTATAACTTATAACGTACAGCGTATAACGTATAACGTATAACGTATAACGTATAACGTACAGCGTATAACGTATAACGTACAACGTATAACGTATAACGTATAACGTATAACGTACAACGTGTAACGTATAACGTATAACGTATAACGTATAACGTATAACGTATAACGTATAACGTATAACGTATAACGTATAACGTATAACGTATAACGTATAACGTATAACGTATAACGTATAACGTATAACGTATAACGTATAACGTATAACGTATAACGTATAACGTATAACGTATAACGTATAACGTATAACGTATAACGTATAACGTATAACGTATAACGTATATCGTATAACGTATAACGTATAACGTATAACGTATAACGTATAACGTATAACGCATAACGTATAACGTATAACGTATAACGTATTACGTATAACGTATAACGTATAACGTATAACGTATAACGTATAACGTATAACGTATAACGTATAACGTATAACGTATAACGTATAACGTATAACGTATAACGTATAACGTACAACGTATAACGTATAACGTACAGCGTATAACGTATAACATACAACGTATAACGTACAACGTACAACGTGTAACGTATAACGTATAACGTATAACGTATAACGTACATCGTACAACGTGTAACGTATAACATATAACGTACAACATATAACGTACAACGTATAACGTATAACGTACAACGTATAACGTACAACGTACAACGTGTAACGTATAACGTATAACGTATAACGTACAGCGTATAACGTACAGCGTATAACGTATAACATACAACGTATAACGTACAACGTATAACGTATAACGTACAACGTATAACGTATAACGTATAACGTATAACGTATAACGTATAACGTATAACGTATAACGTATAACGTATAACGTATAACGTATAACGTATAACGTATAACGTATAACGTATAACGTACATCGTACAACGTGTAACGTATAACATATAACGTTCAACATATAACGTACTACGTATAACGTATAACGTACAACGTATAACGTACAACGTACAACGTGTAACGTATAACGTATAACGTATAACGTACAGCGTATAACATACATCGTATATCGTACAGCGTATAACGTACAACGTATAAGGTATAACGTATAACGTATAACGTATAACGTACAACGTATAATGTACAACGTATAACGTACAACGTACAACGTGTAACGTGTAACGTATAACGTATAACTTATAACGTACAGCGTATAAAGTACAGCGTATAACGTATAACGTATAACGTACAACGTACAACGTGTAACGTATAACGTATAACGTATAACGTAGAACGTATAACGTACAGCGTATAACGTACAGCGTATAACGTACAGCGGATAACGTATAATGTACAACGTATAACGTACAACGTACAACGTGTAACGTATAACGTATAACTTATAACGTACAGCGTATAACGTATAACGTATAACGTATAACGTATAACGTACAGCGTATAACGTATAACGTACAACGTATAACGTATAACGTATAACGTATAACGTACAACGTGTAACGTATAACGTATAACGTATAACGTATAACGTATAACGTATAACGTATAACGTATAACGTATAACGTATAACGTATAACGTATAACGTATAACGTATAACGTATAACGTATAACGTATAACGTATAACGTATAACGTATAACGTATAACGTATAACGTATAACGTATAACGTATAACGTATAACGTATAACGTATAACGTATAACGTATAACGTATAACGTATAACGTATAACGTATATCGTATAACGTATAACGTATAACGTATAACTCATAACGCATAACGCATAACGCATAACGCATAACGTATAACGTATAACGTATTACGTATAACGTATAACGTATAACGTATAACGTATAACGTATAACGTATAACGTATAACGTATAACGTATAACGTATAACGTATAACGTATAACGTATAACGTATAACGTATAACGTATAACGTATAACGTATAACGTATAACGTATAACGTATAACGTATAACGTATAACGTATAACGTATAACGTATAACGTATAACGTATAACGTATAACGTATAACGTATAACGTATAACGTATAACGTATAACGTATAACGTATAACGTATAACGTATAACGTATAACGTATAACGTATAACGTATAACGTATAACGTATAACGTATAACGTATAACGTATAACGTATAACGTATAACGTATAACGTATAACGTATAACGTATAACGTATAACGTATAACGTATAACGTTTAACGTACAGCGTATAACGTATAACGTACAACGTATAATGTACAACGTATAACGTACAACGTATAACGTATATCGTATAACGTATAACGTATAACGTATAACGTATAACATATAACGTATAACGTATAACGTACAGCGTATAACGTATAACGTACAACGTATAACGTACAACGTACAACGTGTAACGTACAGCGTATAACGTATAACGTACAACGTATAATGTACAACGTATAACGTACAACGTACAACGTGTAACGTATAACGTATAAAGTATAACGTATAACTTATAACGTACAGCGTATAACGTACAGCGTATAACGTATAACGTATAACGTATAACGTACAACGTACAACGTGTAACGTATAACGTATAACGTATAACGTACAGCGTATAACGTACAGCGTATAACGTACAGCGTATAACGTACAACGTATAACGTATAACGTATAACGTATAACGTATAACGTATAACGTATAACGTATAACGTATAACGTATAACGTATAACGTATAACGTATAACGTATAACGTATAACGTATAACGTATAACGTATAACGTATAACGTATAACGTATAACGTATAACGTATAACGTATAACGTATAACGTATAACGTATAACGTATAACGTATAACGTATAACGTATAACGTATAACGTATAACGTATAACGTATAACGTATAACGTATAACGTATAACGTATAACGTATAACGTATAACGTATAACGTATAACGTATAACGTATAACGTATAACGTATAACGTATAACGTATAACGTATAACGTATAACGTATAACGTATAACGTATAACGTATAACGTATAACGTATAACGTATAACGTATAACGTATAACGTATAACGTATAACGTATAACGTATAACGTATAACGTATAACGTATAACGTATTACGTATAACGTATAACGTATAACGTATAACGTACAGCGTATAAAGTACAGCGTATAACGTATAACGTATAACGTACAACGTACAACGTGTAACGTATAACGTATAACGTATAACGTAGAACGTATAACGTATAACGTATAACGTACAACGTACAACGTGTAACGTATAACGTATAACGTATAACGTACAGCGTATAACATACATCGTATATCGTACAGCGTATAACGTACAACGTATAAGGTATAACGTATAACGTATAACGTATAACGTATAACGTACAACGTATAATGTACAACGTATAACGTACAACGTACAACGTGTAACGTGTAACGTATAACGTATAACTTATAACGTACAGCGTATAAAGTACAGCGTATAACGTATAACGTATAACGTACAACGTACAACGTGTAACGTATAACGTATAACGTATAACGTAGAACGTATAACGTACAGCGTATAACGTATAACGTACAACATATAACATACAACGTATAACGTATAACGTATATCGTATAACGTATAACGTATAACGTATAACGTATAACGTATAACGTATAACATATAACGTATAACGTATAACGTATAACGTATAACGTATAACGTATAACGTATAACGTATAACGTATAACGTACAGCGTATAACGTATAACGTACAACATATAACATACAACGTATAACGTATAACGTATATCGTATAACGTATAACGTATAACGTATAACGTATAACGTACAGCGTATAACGTACAGCGTATAACGTATAACGTATAACGTGTAACGTATAACGTATAACGTACAGCGTATAACGTACAGCGTATAACGTATAACGTATAAGGTATAACGTACAGCGTATAACGTACAACGTATAACGTATAACGTATAACGTACAGCGTATAACGTACAGCGTATAACGTATAACGTATAACGTATAACGTACAACGTATAACGTATAACGTACAGCGTATAACGTATAACATACAACGTATAACGTACAACGTATAACGTACAACGTATAACGTTCAACGTATAACGTACAACGTACAACGTGTAACGTATAACGTATAACGTACAGCGTATAACGTATAACGTACAACGTATAATGTACAACGTATAACGTACAACGTACAACGTGTAACGTATAACGTATAACGTATAACGTACATCGTACAACGTGTAACGTATAACATATAACGTACAACATATAACGTACAACGTATAACGTATAACGTACAACGTATAACGTACAACGTACAACGTGTAACGTATAACGTATAACGTATAACGTGTAACGTATAACGTATAACGTACAGCGTATAACGTACAGCGTATAACGTATAACGTATAAGGTATAACGTATAGCGTATAACGTACAACGTATAACGTATAACGTATAACGTACAGCGTATAACGTACAGCGTATAACGTATAACGTATAACGTATAACGTACAACGTATAACGTATAACGTACAGCGTATAACGTATAACATACAACGTATAACGTACAACGTATAACGTACATCGTACAACGTGTAACGTATAACATATAACGTACAACATATAACGTACAACGTATAACGTTCAACGTATAACGTACAACGTACAACGTGTAACGTATAACGTATAACGTACAGCGTATAACGTATAACGTACAACGTATAATGTACAACGTATAACGTACAACGTATAACGTACAACGTATAACGTTCAACGTATAACGTACAACGTACAACGTGTAACGTATAACGTATAACGTATAACGTACAGCGTATAACGTACAGCGTATAACGTACAGCGTATAACGTACAACGTATAACGTATAACGTATAACGTATAACGTATAACGTATAACGTATAACGTATAACGTATAACGTATAACGTATAACGTATAACGTATAACGTATAACGTATAACGTATAACGTATAACGTATAACGTATAACGTATAACGTATAACGTATAACGTATAACGTATAACGTATAACGTATAACGTATAACGTATAACGTATAACGTATAACGTATAACGTATAACGTATAACGTATAACGTATAACGTATAACGTATAACGTATAACGTATAACGTATAACGTATAACGTATAACGTATAACGTATAACGTATAACGTATAACGTATAACGTATAACGTATAACGTATAACGTATAACGTACAGCGTATAACGTATAACGTACAACGTATAATGTACAACGTATAACGTACAACGTATAACGTACAACGTACAACGTGTAACGTATAACGTATAACGTATAACTTATAACATACAGAGTATAGCGTACAGCGTATAACGTACAGCGTATAACGTATAACGTATAACGTGTAACGTATAACGTATAACGTACAGCGTATAACGTACAGCGTATAACGTATAAGGTATAACGTACAGCGTATAACGTACAACGTATAACGTATAACGTATAACGTATAACGTATAACGTATAACGTATAACGTATAACGTATAACGTATAACGTATAACGTATAACGTATAACGTATAACGTATAACGTATAACGTATAACGTATAACGTATAACGTATAACGTATAACGTATAACGTATAACGTATAACGTATAACGTATAACGTATAACGTATAACGTATAACGTATAACGTATAACGTATAACGTATAACGTATAACGTATAACGTATAACGTATAACGTATAACGTATAACGTATAACGTATAACGTATAACGTATAACGTATAACGTATAACGTATAACGTATATCGTATAACGTATAACGTATAACGTATAACGTATAACGTATAACGTATAACGCATAACGCATAACGCATAACGTATAACGTATAACGTATTACGTATAACGTATAACGTATAACGTATAACGTATAACGTATAACGTATAACGTATAACGTATAACGTATAACGTATAACGTATAACGTATAACGTATAACGTATAACGTATAACGTATAACGTATAACGTATAACGTATAACGTATAACGTATAACGTATAACGTATAACGTATAACGTATAACGTATAACGTATAACGTATAACGTATAACGTATAACGTATAACGTATAACGTATAACGTATAACGTATAACGTATAACGTATAACGTTTATCGTACAGCGTATAACGTATAACGTACAACGTATAATGTACAACGTATAACGTACAACGTATAACGTATATCGTATAACGTATAACGTATAACGTATAACGTATAACGTATAACATATAACGTATAACGTATAACGTACAGCGTATAACGTATAACGTACAACGTATAACGTACAACGTACAACGTGTAACGTACAGCGTATAACGTATAACGTACAACGTATAATGTACAACGTATAACGTACAACGTACAACGTGTAACGTATAACGTATAACGTATAACGTATAACTTATAACGTACAGCGTATAACGTACAGCGTATAACGTATAACGTATAACGTATAACGTACAACGTACAACGTGTAACGTATAACGTATAACGTATAACGTACAGCGTATAACGTACAGCGTATAACGTACAGCGTATAACGTACAACGTATAACGTATAACGTATAACGTATAACGTATAACGTATAACGTATAACGTATAACGTATAACGTATAACGTATAACGTATAACGTATAACGTATAACGTATAACGTATAACGTATAACGTATAACGTATAACGTATAACGTATAACGTATAACGTATAACGTATAACGTATAACGTATAACGTATAACGTATAACGTACAGCGTATAACGTACAGCGTATAACGTATAAGGTATAACGTACAGCGTATAACGTACAACGTATAACGTATAACGTATAACGTATAACGTATAACGTATAACGTATAACGTATAACGTATAACGTATAACGTATAACGTACAACATATAACATACAACGTATAACGTATAACGTATATCGTATAACGTATAACGTATAACGTATAACGTATAACGTACAGCGTATAACGTACAGCGTATAACGTATAACGTATAACGTGTAACGTATAACGTATAACGTACAGCGTATAACGTACAGCGTATAACGTATAACGTATAAGGTATAACGTACAGCGTATAACGTACAACGTATAACGTATAACGTATAACGTACAGCGTATAACGTACAGCGTATAACGTATAACGTATAACGTATAACGTACAACGTATAACGTATAACGTACAGCGTATAACGTATAACATACAACGTATAACGTACAACGTATAACGTACAACGTATAACGTTCAACGTATAACGTACAACGTACAACGTGTAACGTATAACGTATAACGTACAGCGTATAACGTATAACGTACAACGTATAATGTACAACGTATAACGTACAACGTACAACGTGTAACGTATAACGTATAACGTATAACGTACATCGTACAACGTGTAACGTATAACATATAACGTACAACATATAACGTACAACGTATAACGTATAACGTACAACGTATAACGTACAACGTACAACGTGTAACGTATAACGTATAACGTATAACGTGTAACGTATAACGTATAACGTACAGCGTATAACGTACAGCGTATAACGTATAACGTATAAGGTATAACGTATAGCGTATAACGTACAACGTATAACGTATAACGTATAACGTACAGCGTATAACGTACAGCGTATAACGTATAACGTATAACGTATAACGTACAACGTATAACGTATAACGTACAGCGTATAACGTATAACATACAACGTATAACGTACAACGTACAACGTGTAACGTATAACGTATAACGTATAACGTATAACGTACATCGTACAACGTGTAACGTATAACATATAACGTACAACATATAACGTACAACGTATAACGTATAACGTACAACGTATAACGTACAACGTACAACGTGTAACGTATAAAGTATAACGTATAACGTACAGCGTATAACGTACAGCGTATATCGTACAGCGTATAACGTACAACGTATAACGTACAACGTATAACGTACAACGTACAACGTGTAACGTACAGCGTATAACGTATAACATACAACGTATAACGTACAACGTATAACGTATAACGTACAACGTATAACGTATAACGTATAACGTATAACGTATAACGTATAACGTATAACGTATAACGTATAACGTATAACGTATAACGTATAACGTATAACGTATAACGTATAACGTATAACGTACATCGTACAACGTGTAACGTATAACATATAACGTTCAACATATAACGTACTACGTATAACGTATAACGTACAACGTATAACGTACAACGTACAACGTGTAACGTATAACGTATAACGTATAACGTACAGCGTATAACATACATCGTATATCGTACAGCGTATAACGTACAACGTATAAGGTATAACGTATAACGTATAACGTATAACGTATAACGTACAACGTATAATGTACAACGTATAACGTACAACGTACAACGTGTAACGTGTAACGTATAACGTATAACTTATAACGTACAGCGTATAAAGTACAGCGTATAACGTATAACGTACAACGTATAACGTATAACGTATAACGTACAACGTACAACGTGTAACGTGTAACGTATAACGTATAACTTATAACGTACAGCGTATAAAGTACAGCGTATAACGTATAACGTATAACGTACAGCGTATAACGTATAACGTACAACGTATAACGTATAACGTATAACGTATAACGTACAACGTGTAACGTATAACGTATAACGTATAACGTATAACGTATAACGTATAACGTATAACGTATAACGTATAACGTATAACGTATAACGTATAACGTATAACGTATAACGTATAACGTATAACGTATAACGTATAACGTATAACGTATAACGTATAACGTATAACGTATAACGTATAACGTATAACGTATAACGTATAACGTATAACGTATAACGTATATCGTATAACGTATAACGTATAACGTATAACGTATAACGTATAACGTATAACGCATAACGTATAACGTATAACGTATAACGTATTACGTATAACGTATAACGTATAACGTATAACGTATAACGTATAACGTATAACGTATAACGTATAACGTATAACGTATAACGTATAACGTATAACGTATAACGTATAACGTACAACGTATAACGTATAACGTACAGCGTATAACGTATAACATACAACGTATAACGTACAACGTACAACGTGTAACGTATAACGTATAACGTATAACGTATAACGTACATCGTACAACGTGTAACGTATAACATATAACGTACAACATATAACGTACAACGTATAACGTATAACGTACAACGTATAACGTACAACGTACAACGTGTAACGTATAACGTATAACGTATAACGTACAGCGTATAACGTACAACGTATAAGGTATAACGTATAACGTATAACGTATAACGTACAACGTATAATGTACAACGTATAACGTACAACGTACAACGTGTAACGTGTAACGTATAACGTATAACTTATAACGTACAGCGTATAAAGTACAGCGTATAACGTATAACGTATAACGTACAACGTACAACGTGTAACGTATAACGTATAACGTATAACGTAGAACGTATAACGTACAGCGTATAACGTACAGCGTATAACGTACAGCGGATAACGTATAATGTACAACGTATAACGTACAACGTACAACGTGTAACGTATAACGTATAACTTATAACGTACAGCGTATAACGTATAACGTATAACGTATAACGTATAACGTACAGCGTATAACGTATAACGTACAACGTATAACGTATAACGTATAACGTATAACGTACAACGTGTAACGTATAACGTATAACGTATAACGTATAACGTATAACGTATAACGTATAACGTATAACGTATAACGTATAACGTATAACGTATAACGTATAACGTATAACGTATAACGTATAACGTATAACGTATAACGTATAACGTATAACGTATAACGTATAACGTATAACGTATAACGTATAACGTATAACGTATAACGTATAACGTATAACGTATAACGTATAACGTATAACGTATATCGTATAACGTATAACGTATAACGTATAACGTATAACGTATAACGTATAACGCATAACGTATAACGTATAACGTATAACGTATTACGTATAACGTATAACGTATAACGTATAACGTATAACGTATAACGTATAACGTATAACGTATAACGTATAACGTATAACGTATAACGTATAACGTATAACGTATAACGTATAACGTACAACGTATAACGTATAACGTACAGCGTATAACGTATAACATACAACGTATAACGTACAACGTACAACGTGTAACGTATAACGTATAACGTATAACGTATAACGTACATCGTACAACGTGTAACGTATAACATATAACGTACAACATATAACGTACAACGTATAACGTATAACGTACAACGTATAACGTACAACGTACAACGTGTAACGTATAACGTATAACGTATAACGTACAGCGTATAACGTACAGCGTATATCGTACAGCGTATAACGTACAACGTATAACGTACAACGTATAACGTACAACGTACAACGTGTAACGTACAGCGTATAACGTATAACATACAACGTATAACGTACAACGTATAACGTATAACGTACAACGTATAACGTATAACGTATAACGTATAACGTATAACGTATAACGTATAACGTATAACGTATAACGTATAACGTATAACGTATAACGTATAACGTATAACGTATAACGTATAACGTATAACGTACATCGTACAACGTGTAACGTATAACATATAACGTTCAACATATAACGTACTACGTATAACGTATAACGTACAACGTATAACGTACAACGTACAACGTGTAACGTATAACGTATAACGTATAACGTACAGCGTATAACATACATCGTATATCGTACAGCGTATAACGTACAACGTATAAGGTATAACGTATAACGTATAACGTATAACGTATAACGTACAACGTATAATGTACAACGTATAACGTACAACGTACAACGTGTAACGTGTAACGTATAACGTATAACTTATAACGTACAGCGTATAAAGTACAGCGTATAACGTATAACGTATAACGTACAACGTACAACGTGTAACGTATAACGTATAACGTATAACGTAGAACGTATAACGTACAGCGTATAACGTACAGCGTATAACGTACAGCGGATAACGTATAATGTACAACGTATAACGTACAACGTACAACGTGTAACGTATAACGTATAACTTATAACGTACAGCGTATAACGTATAACGTATAACGTATAACGTATAACGTACAGCGTATAACGTATAACGTACAACGTATAACGTATAACGTATAACGTATAACGTACAACGTGTAACGTATAACGTATAACGTATAACGTATAACGTATAACGTATAACGTATAACGTATAACGTATAACGTATAACGTATAACGTATAACGTATAACGTATAACGTATAACGTATAACGTATAACGTATAACGTATAACGTATAACGTATAACGTATAACGTATAACGTATAACGTATAACGTATAACGTATAACGTATAACGTATAACGTATAACGTATATCGTATAACGTATAACGTATAACGTATAACGTATAACGTATAACGTATAACGCATAACGCATAACGTATAACGTATAACGTATTACGTATAACGTATAACGTATTACGTATAACGTATAACGTATAACGTATAACGTATAACGTATAACGTATAACGTATAACGTATAACGTATAACGTATAACGTATAACGTATAACGTATAACGTATAACGTATAACGTATAACGTATAACGTATAACGTATAACGTATAACGTATAACGTATAACGTATAACGTATAACGTATAACGTATAACGTATAACGTATAACGTATAACGTATAACGTATAACGTATAACGTATAACGTATAACGTATAACGTATAACGTATAACGTATAACGTATAACGTATAACGTATAACGTATAACGTTTAACGTACAGCGTATAACGTATAACGTACAACGTATAATGTACAACGTATAACGTACAACGTATAACGTATATCGTATAACGTATAACGTATAACGTATAACGTATAACATATAACGTATAACGTATAACGTACAGCGTATAACGTATAACGTACAACGTATAACGTACAACGTACAACGTGTAACGTACAGCGTATAACGTATAACGTACAACGTATAATGTACAACGTATAACGTACAACGTACAACGTGTAACGTATAACGTATAACGTATAACGTATAACTTATAACGTACAGCGTATAACGTACAGCGTATAACGTATAACGTATAACGTATAACGTACAACGTACAACGTGTAACGTATAACGTATAACGTATAACGTACAGCGTATAACGTACAGCGTATAACGTACAGCGTATAACGTACAACGTATAACGTATAACGTATAACGTATAACGTATAACGTATAACGTATAACGTATAACGTATAACGTATAACGTATAACGTATAACGTATAACGTATAACGTATAACGTATAACGTATAACGTATAACGTATAACGTATAACGTATAACGTATAACGTATAACGTATAACGTATAACGTATAACGTATAACGTATAACGTATAACGTATAACGTATAACGTATAACGTATAACGTATAACGTATAACGTATAACGTATAACGTATAACGTATAACGTATAACGTATAACGTATAACGTATAACGTATAACGTATAACGTATAACGTATAACGTATAACGTATAACGTATAACGTATAACGTATAACGTATAACGTATAACGTATAACGTATAACGTATAACGTATAACGTATAACGTATAACGTATAACGTATAACGTATAACGTATAACGTATAACGTACAGCGTATAAAGTACAGCGTATAACGTATAACGTATAACGTACAACGTACAACGTGTAACGTATAACGTATAACGTATAACGTAGAACGTATAACGTATAACGTATAACGTACAACGTACAACGTGTAACGTATAACGTATAACGTATAACGTACAGCGTATAACATACATCGTATATCGTACAGCGTATAACGTACAACGTATAAGGTATAACGTATAACGTATAACGTATAACGTATAACGTACAACGTATAATGTACAACGTATAACGTACAACGTACAACGTGTAACGTGTAACGTATAACGTATAACTTATAACGTACAGCGTATAAAGTACAGCGTATAACGTATAACGTATAACGTACAACGTACAACGTGTAACGTATAACGTATAACGTATAACGTAGAACGTATAACGTACAGCGTATAACGTACAGCGTATAACGTACAGCGGATAACGTATAATGTACAACGTATAACGTACAACGTACAACGTGTAACGTATAACGTATAACTTATAACGTACAGCGTATAACGTATAACGTATAACGTATAACGTATAACGTACAGCGTATAACGTATAACGTACAACGTATAACGTATAACGTATAACGTATAACGTACAACGTGTAACGTATAACGTATAACGTATAACGTATAACGTATAACGTATAACGTATAACGTATAACGTATAACGTATAACGTATAACGTATAACGTATAACGTATAACGTATAACGTATAACGTATAACGTATATCGTATAACGTATAACGTATAACGTATAACGTATAACGTATAACGTATAACGCATAACGCATAACGTATAACGTATAACGTATTACGTATAACGTATAACGTATAACGTATAACGTATAACGTATAACGTATAACGTATAACGTATAACGTATAACGTATAACGTATAACGTATAACGTATAACGTATAACGTATAACGTATAACGTATAACGTATAACGTATAACGTATAACGTATAACGTATAACGTATAACGTATAACGTATAACGTATAACGTATAACGTATAACGTATAACGTATAACGTATAACGTATAACGTATAACGTATAACGTATAACGTATAACGTATAACGTATAACGTATAACGTATAACGTATAACGTATAACGTATAACGTATAACGTATAACGTTTAACGTACAGCGTATAACGTATAACGTACAACGTATAATGTACAACGTATAACGTACAACGTATAACGTATATCGTATAACGTATAACGTATAACGTATAACGTATAACATATAACGTATAACGTATAACGTACAGCGTATAACGTATAACGTACAACGTATAACGTACAACGTACAACGTGTAACGTACAGCGTATAACGTATAACGTACAACGTATAATGTACAACGTATAACGTACAACGTACAACGTGTAACGTATAACGTATAAAGTATAACGTATAACTTATAACGTACAGCGTATAACGTACAGCGTATAACGTATAACGTATAACGTATAACGTACAACGTACAACGTGTAACGTATAACGTATAACGTATAACGTACAGCGTATAACGTACAGCGTATAACGTACAGCGTATAACGTACAACGTATAACGTATAACGTATAACGTATAACGTATAACGTATAACGTATAACGTATAACGTATAACGTATAACGTATAACGTATAACGTATAACGTATAACGTATAACGTATAACGTATAACGTATAACGTATAACGTATAACGTATAACGTATAACGTATAACGTATAACGCATAACGTATAACGTATAACGTATAACGTATAACGTATAACGTATAACGTATAACGTATAACGTATAACGTATAACGTATAACGTATAACGTATAACGTATAACGTATAACGTATAACGTATAACGTATAACGTATAACGTATAACGTATAACGTATAACGTATAACGTATAACGTATAACGTATAACGTATAACGTATAACGTATAACGTATAACGTATAACGTATAACGTATAACGTATAACGTATAACGTATAACGTATAACGTATAACGTATAACGTATAACGTATAACGTATAACGTATAACGTATAACGTATAACGTATAACGTATAACGTATAACGTATAACGTATAACGTACAGCGTATAACGTATAACGTACAACGTATAATGTACAACGTATAACGTACAACGTATAACGTACAACGTACAACGTGTAACGTATAACGTATAACGTATAACTTATAACATACAGCGTATAGCGTACAGCGTATAACGTACAGCGTATAACGTATAACGTATAACGTGTAACGTATAACGTATAACGTACAGCGTATAACGTACAGCGTATAACGTATAAGGTATAACGTACAGCGTATAACGTACAACGTATAACGTATAACGTATAACGTATAACGTATAACGTATAACGTATAACGTATAACGTATAACGTATAACGTATAACGTATAACGTATAACGTATAACGTATAACGTATAACGTACAGCGTATAACGTATAACGTATAACGTATAACGTATAACGTATAACGTATAACGTATAACGTATAACGTATAACATATAACGTATAACGTATAACGTATAACGTATAACGTACATCGTACAACGTGTAACGTATAACATATAACGTACAACATATAACGTACAACGTATAACGTATAACGTATAACGTATAACGTATAACGTATAACGTATAACGTATAACGTACAGCGTATAACGTATAACGTACAACATATAACATACAACGTATAACGTATAACGTATATCGTATAAGGTATAACGTATAACGTATAACGTATAACGTACAGCGTATAACGTACAGCGTATAACGTATAACGTATAACGTGTAACGTATAACGTATAACGTACAGCGCATAACGTACAGCGTATAACGTATAACGTATAAGGTATAACGTACAGCGTATAACGTACAACGTATAACGTATAACGTATAACGTACAGCGTATAACGTACAGCGTATAACGTATAACGTATAACGTATAACGTACAACGTATAACGTACAGCGTATAACGTATAACATACAACGTATAACGTACAACGTATAACGTACAACGTATAACGTTCAACGTATAACGTACAACGTACAACGTGTAACGTATAACGTATAACGTACAGCGTATAACGTATAACGTACAACGTATAATGTACAACGTATAACGTACAACGTACAACGTGTAACGTATAACGTATAACGTATAACGTATAACGTACATCGTACAACGTGTAACGTATAACATATAACGTACAACATATAACGTACAACGTATAACGTATAACGTACAACGTATAACGTACAACGTACAACGTGTAACGTATAACGTATAACGTATAACGTGTAACGTATAACGTATAACGTACAGCGTATAACGTACAGCGTATAACGTATAACGTATAAGGTATAACGTATAGCGTATAACGTACAACGTATAACGTATAACGTATAACGTACAGCGTATAACGTACAGCGTATAACGTATAACGTATAACGTATAACGTACAACGTATAACGTATAACGTACAGCGTATAACGTATAACATACAACGTATAACGTACAACGTATAACGTACAACGTATAACGTTCAACGTATAACGTACAACGTACAACGTGTAACGTATAACGTATAACGTACAGCGTATAACGTATAACGTACAACGTATAATGTACAACGTATAACGTACAACGTACAACGTGTAACGTATAACGTATAACGTATAACGTATAACGTACATCGTACAACGTGTAACGTATAACATATAACGTACAACATATAACGTACAACGTATAACGTATAACGTACAACGTATAACGTACAACGTACAACGTGTAACGTATAACGTATAACGTATAACGTACAGCGTATAACGTATAACGTATAACGTATAACGTATAACGTATAACGTATAACGTATAACGTATAACGTATAACGTATAACGTATAACGTATAACGTATAACGTATAACGTATAACGTATAACGTATAACGTATAACGTATAACGTATAACGTATAACGTATAACGTATAACGTACAACGTATAATGTACAACGTATAACGTACAACGTACAACGTGTAACGTATAACGTATAACGTATAACGTATAACTTATAACGTACAGCGTATAACGTACAGCGTATAACGTATAACGTATAACGTATAACGTACAACGTACAACGTGTAACGTATAACGTATAACGTATAACGTACAGCGTATAACGTACAGCGTATAACGTACAGCGTATAACGTACAACGTATAACGTATAACGTATAACGTATAACGTATAACGTATAACGTATAACGTATAACGTATAACGTATAACGTATAACGTATAACGTATAACGTATAACGTATAACGTATAACGTATAACGTATAACGTATAACGTATAACGTATAACGTATAACGTATAACGTATAACGTATAACGTATAACGTATAACGTATAACGTATAACGTATAACGTATAACGTATAACGTATAACGTATAACGTATAACGTATAACGTATAACGTATAACGTATAACGTATAACGTATAACGTATAACGTATAACGTATAACGTATAACGTATAACGTATAACGTATAACGTATAACGTATAACGTATAACGTATAACGTATAACGTATAACGTATAACGTATAACGTATAACGTATAACGTATAACGTATAACGTATAACGTATAACGTATAACGTATAACGTACAACGTACAACGTGTAACGTATAACGTATAACGTATAACTTATAACATACAGCGTATAGCGTACAGCGTATAACGTACAGCGTATAACGTATAACGTATAACGTATAACGTATAACGTATAACGTATAACGTATAACGTATAACGTACATCGTACAACGTGTAACGTATAACATATAACGTACAACATATAACGTACAACGTATAACGTATAACGTATAACGTATAACGTATAACGTATAACGTATAACGTATAACGTATAACGTACAGCGTATAACGTATAACGTACAACATATAACATACAACGTATAACGTATAACGTATAACGTACAGCGTATAACGTACAGCGTATAACGTATAACGTATAAGGTATAACGTACAGCGTATAACGTACAACGTATAACGTATAACGTATAACGTACAGCGTATAACGTACAGCGTATAACGTATAACGTATAACGTATAACGTACAACGTATAACGTATAACGTACAGCGTATAACGTATAACATACAACGTATAACGTACAACGTATAACGTACAACGTATAACGTTCAACGTATAACGTACAACGTACAACGTGTAACGTATAACGTATAACGTACAGCGTATAACGTATAACGTACAACGTATAATGTACAACGTATAACGTACAACGTACAACGTGTAACGTATAACGTATAACGTATAACGTACATCGTACAACGTGTAACGTATAACATATAACGTACAACATATAACGTACAACGTATTACGTATAACGTACAACGTATAACGTACAACGTACAACGTGTAACGTATAACGTATAACGTATAACGTGTAACGTATAACGTATAACGTACAGCGTATAACGTACAGCGTATAACGTATAACGTATAAGGTATAACGTATAGCGTATAACGTACAACGTATAACGTATAACGTATAACGTACAGCGTATAACGTACAGCGTATAACGTATAACGTATAACGTATAACGTACAACGTATAACGTATAACGTACAGCGTATAACGTATAACATACAACGTATAACGTACAACGTATAACGTACAACGTATAACGTTCAACGTATAACGTACAACGTACAACGTGTAACGTATAACGTATAACGTACAGCGTATAACGTATAACGTACAACGTATAATGTACAACGTATAACGTACAACGTACAACGTGTAACGTATAACGTATAACGTATAACGTATAACGTACATCGTACAACGTGTAACGTATAACATATAACGTACAACATATAACGTACAACGTATAACGTATAACGTACAACGTATAACGTACAACGTACAACGTGTAACGTATAACGTATAACGTATAACGTACAGCGTATAACGTACAGCGTATATCGTACAGCGTATAACGTACAACGTATAACGTACAACGTATAACGTACAACGTACAACGTGTAACGTACAGCGTATAACGTATAACATACGACGTATAACGTTCAACATATAACGTACTACGTATAACGTAAAACGTACAACGTATAACGTACAACGTACAACGTGTAACGTATAACGTATAACGTACAGCGTATAACATACATCGTATATCGTACAGCGTATAACGTACAACGTATAAGGTATAACGTATAACGTATAACGTATAACGTACAACGTATAATGTACAACGTATAACGTACAACGTACAACGTGTAACGTGTAACGTATAACGTATAACTTATAACGTACAGCGTATAAAGTACAGCCTATAACGTATAACGTATAACGTACAACGTACAACGTGTAACGTATAACGTATAACGTATAACGTAGAACGTATAACGTACAGCGTATAACGTACAGCGTATAACGTACAGCGGATAACGTATAATGTACAACGTATAACGTACAACGTACAACGTGTAACGTATAACGTATAACGTATAACTTATAACGTACAGCGTATAACGTATAACGTATAACGTATAACGTACAGCGTATAACGTATAACGTACAACGTATAATGTACAACGTATAACGTACAACGTACAACGTGTAACGTATAACGTATAACGTATAACTTATAACGTACAGCGTATAACGTATAACGTATAACGTATAACGTACAACGTATAACGTACAGCGTATAACGTACAGCGTATAACGTACAGCGTATAACTTATAACGTATAACGTATAACGTATAACGTATAACGTATAACGTATAACGTATAACGTATAACGTATAACGTATAACGTATAACGTATAACGTATAACGTATAACGTATAACGTATAACGTATAACGTATAACGTATAACGTATAACGTATAACGTATAACGTATAACGTATAACGTATAACGTATAACGTATAACGTATAACGTATAACGTATAACGTATAACGTATAACGTATAACGTATAACGTATAACGTATAACGTATAACGTATAACGTATAACGTATAACGTATAACGTATAACGTATAACGTATAACGTATAACGTATAACGTATAACGTATAACGTATAACGTATAACGTATAACGTATAACGTATAACGTATAACGTATAACGTATAACGTATAACGTATAACGTATAACGTATAACGTATAACGTATAACGTATAACGTATAACGTATAACGTATAACGTATAACGTATAACGTATAACGTATAACGTATAACGTATAACGTATAACGTATAACGTATAACGTATTACGTATAACGTATAACGTATAACGTATAACGTATAACGTATAACGTATAACGTATAACGTATAACGTATAACGTATTACGTACAGCGTATAACGTATAACGTACAACGTATAACGTACAACGTACAACGTGTAACGTACAGCGTACAACGTGTAACGTATAACGTATAACGTATAACGTATAACGTACATCGTACAACGTGTAACGTATAACATATAACGTACAACATATAACGTACAACGTATAACGTATAACGTACAACGTATAACGTACAACGTACAACGTGTAACGTATAACGTATAACGTATAACGTACAGCGTATAACGTATAACGTATAACGTATAACGTATAACGTATAACGTATAACGTATAACGTATAACGTATAACGTATAACGTATAACGTATAACGTATAACGTATAACGTATAACGTATAACGTATAACGTATAACGTATAACGTACAACGTATAATGTACAACGTATAACGTACAACGTACAACGTGTAACGTATAACGTATAACGTATAACGTATAACTTATAACGTACAGCGTATAACGTACAGCGTATAACGTATAACGTATAACGTATAACGTACAACGTACAACGTGTAACGTATAACGTATAACGTATAACGTACAGCGTATAACGTACAGCGTATAACGTACAGCGTATAACGTACAACGTATAACGTATAACGTATAACGTATAACGTATAACGTATAACGTATAACGTATAACGTATAACGTATAACGTATAACGTATAACGTATAACGTATAACGTATAACGTATAACGTATAACGTATAACGTATAACGTATAACGTATAACGTATAACGTATAACGTATAACGTATAACGTATAACGTATAACGTATAACGTATAACGTATAACGTATAACGTATAACGTATAACGTATAACGTATAACGTATAACGTATAACGTATAACGTATAACGTATAACGTATAACGTATAACGTATAACGTATAACGTATAACGTATAACGTATAACGTATAACGTATAACGTATAACGTATAACGTACAACGTACAACGTGTAACGTATAACGTATAACGTATAACTTATAACATACAGCGTATAGCGTACAGCGTATAACGTACAGCGTATAACGTATAACGTATAACGTATAACGTATAACGTATAACGTATAACGTATAACGTACATCGTACAACGTGTAACGTATAACATATAACGTACAACATATAACGTACAACGTATAACGTATAACGTATAACGTATAACGTATAACGTATAACGTATAACGTATAACGTATAACGTACAGCGTATAACGTATAACGTACAACATATAACATACAACGTATAACGTATAACGTATAACGTACAGCGTATAACGTACAGCGTATAACGTATAACGTATAAGGTATAACGTACAGCGTATAACGTACAACGTATAACGTATAACGTATAACGTACAGCGTATAACGTACAGCGTATAACGTATAACGTATAACGTATAACGTACAACGTATAACGTATAACGTACAGCGTATAACGTATAACATACAACGTATAACGTACAACGTATAACGTACAACGTATAACGTTCAACGTATAACGTACAACGTACAACGTGTAACGTATAACGTATAACGTACAGCGTATAACGTATAACGTACAACGTATAATGTACAACGTATAACGTACAACGTACAACGTGTAACGTATAACGTATAACGTATAACGTACATCGTACAACGTGTAACGTATAACATATAACGTACAACATATAACGTACAACGTATAACGTATAACGTACAACGTATAACGTACAACGTACAACGTGTAACGTATAACGTATAACGTATAACGTGTAACGTATAACGTATAACGTACAGCGTATAACGTACAGCGTATAACGTATAACGTATAAGGTATAACGTATAGCGTATAACGTACAACGTATAACGTATAACGTATAACGTACAGCGTATAACGTACAGCGTATAACGTATAACGTATAACGTATAACGTACAACGTATAACGTATAACGTACAGCGTATAACGTATAACATACAACGTATAACGTACAACGTATAACGTACAACGTATAACGTTCAATGTATAACGTACAACGTACAACGTGTAACGTATAACGTATAACGTACAGCGTATAACGTATAACGTACAACGTATAATGTACAACGTATAACGTACAACGTACAACGTGTAACGTATAACGTATAACGTATAACGTATAACGTACATCGTACAACGTGTAACGTATAACATATAACGTACAACATATAACGTACAACGTATAACGTATAACGTACAACGTATAACGTACAACGTACAACGTGTAACGTATAACGTATAACGTATAACGTACAGCGTATAACGTACAGCGTATATCGTACAGCGTATAACGTACAACGTATAACGTACAACGTATAACGTACAACGTACAACGTGTAACGTACAGCGTATAACGTATAACATACAACGTATAACGTTCAACATATAACGTACTACGTATAACGTAAAACGTACAACGTATAACGTACAACGTACAACGTGTAACGTATAACGTATAACGTACAGCGTATAACATACATCGTATATCGTACAGCGTATAACGTACAACGTATAAGGTATAACGTATAACGTATAACGTATAACGTATAACGTACAACGTATAATGTACAACGTATAACGTACAACGTACAACGTGTAACGTGTAACGTATAACGTATAACTTATAACGTACAGCGTATAAAGTACAGCCTATAACGTATAACGTATAACGTACAACGTACAACGTGTAACGTATAACGTATAACGTATAACGTAGAACGTATAACGTACAGCGTATAACGTACAGCGTATAACGTACAGCGGATAACGTATAATGTACAACGTATAACGTACAACGTACAACGTGTAACGTATAACGTATAACGTATAACTTATAACGTACAGCGTATAACGTATAACGTATAACGTATAACGTACAGCGTATAACGTATAACGTACAACGTATAATGTACAACGTATAACGTACAACGTACAACGTGTAACGTATAACGTATAACGTATAACTTATAACGTACAGCGTATAACGTATAACGTATAACGTATAACGTACAACGTATAACGTACAGCGTATAACGTACAGCGTATAACGTACAGCGTATAACTTATAACGTATAACGTATAACGTATAACGTATAACGTATAACGTATAACGTATAACGTATAACGTATAACGTATAACGTATAACGTATAACGTATAACGTATAACGTATAACGTATAACGTATAACGTATAACGTATAACGTATAACGTATAACGTATAACGTATAACGTATAACGTATAACGTATAACGTATAACGTATAACGTATAACGTATAACGTATAACGTATAACGTATAACGTATAACGTATAACGTATAACGTATAACGTATAACGTATAACGTATAACGTATAACGTATAACGTATAACGTATAACGTATAACGTATAACGTATAACGTATAACGTATAACGTATAACGTATAACGTATAACGTATAACGTATAACGTATAACGTATAACGTATAACGTATAACGTATAACGTATAACGTATAACGTATAACGTATAACGTATAACGTATAACGTATAACGTATAACGTATAACGTATAACGTATAACGTATATCGTATAACGTATAACGTATAACGTATAACGTATAACGTATAACGTATAACGTATAACGTATAACGTATTACGTATAACGTATAACGTATAACGTATAACGTATAACGTATAACGTATAACGTATAACGTATAACGTATTACGTACAGCGTATAACGTATAACGTACAACGTATAACGTACAACGTACAACGTGTAACGTACAGCGTATAACGTATAACGTACAACGTATAATGTACAACGTATAACGTACAACGTACAACGTGTAACGTATAACGTATAACGTATAACGTATAACGTATAACGTATAACGTATAACGTATAACGTATAACGTATAACGTATAACGTATAACGTATAACGTATAACGTATAACGTATAACGTATAACGTATAACGTATAACGTATAACGTATAACGTATAACGTATAACGTATAACGTATAACGTATAACGTATAACGTATAACGTATAACGTATAACGTATAACGTATAACGTATAACGTATAACGTATAACGTCTAACGTATAACGTATAACGTATAACGTATAACGTATAACGTACAACGTATCATGTACAACGTATAACGTACAACGTATAACGTACAACGTACAACGTGTAACGTATAACGTATAACGTATAACTTATAACATACAGCGTATAGCGTACAGCGTATAACGTACAGCGTATAACGTATAACGTATAACGTGTAACGTATAACGTATAACGTACAGCGTATAACGTACAGCGTATAACGTATAAGGTATAACGTACAGCGTATAACGTACAACGTATAACGTATAACGTATAACGTATAACGTATAACGTATAACGTATAACGTATAACGTATAACGTATAACGTACAGCGTATAACGTATAACGTATAACGTATAACGTATAACGTATAACGTATAACGTATAACGTATAATGTATAACGTATAACGTATAACGTATAACGTATAACGTATAACGTACATCGTACAACGTGTAACGTATAACATATAACGTACAACATATAACGTACAACGTATAACGTATAACGTATAACGTATAACGTATAACGTATAACGTATAACGTATAACGTACAGCGTATAACGTATAACATACAACGTATAACGTACAACGTATAACGTATAACGTATAACGTACATCGTACAACGTGTAACGTATAACATATAACGTACAACATATAACATACAACGTATAACGTATAACGTATATCGTATAACGTATAACGTATAACGTATAACGTATAACGTACAGCGTATAACGTACAGCGTATAACGTATAACGTATAACGTGTAACGTATAACGTATAACGTACAGCGTATAACGTACAGCGTATAACGTATAACGTATAAGGTATAACGTACAGCGTATAACGTACAACGTATAACGTATAACGTATAACGTACAGCGTATAACGTACAGCGTATAACGTACAACATATAACGTACAACGTATAACGTATAACGTATAACGTATAACGTATAACGTACAACGTATAATGTACAACGTATAACGTACAACGTACAACGTGTAACGTATAACGTATAACGTATAACGTATAACTTATAACGTACAGCGTATAACGTACAGCGTATAACGTATAACGTATAACGTATAACGTACAACGTACAACGTGTAACGTATAACGTATAACGTATAACGTACAGCGTATAACGTACAGCGTATAACGTACAGCGTATAACGTACAACGTATAACGTATAACGTATAACGTATAACGTATAACGTATAACGTATAACGTATAACGTATAACGTATAACGTATAACGTATAACGTATAACGTATAACGTATAACGTATAACGTATAACGTATAACGTATAACGTATAACGTATAACGTATAACGTATAACGTATAACGTATAACGTATAACGTATAACGTATAACGTATAACGTATAACGTATAACGTATAACGTATAACGTATAACGTATAACGTATAACGTATAACGTATAACGTATAACGTATAACGTATAACGTATAACGTATAACGTATAACGTATAACGTATAACGTATAACGTATAACGTATAACGTATAACGTATAACGTATAACGTATAACGTATAACGTATAACGTATAACGTATAACGTATAACGTATAACGTATAACGTATAACGTATAACGTATAACGTATAACGTATAACGTATAACGTATAACGTATAACGTACAACGTACAACGTGTAACGTATAACGTATAACGTATAACTTATAACATACAGCGTATAGCGTACAGCGTATAACGTACAGCGTATAACGTATAACGTATAACGTATAACGTATAACGTATAACGTATAACGTATAACGTATAACGTATAACGTATAACGTATAACGTATAACGTATAACGTACAGCGTATAACGTATAACGTATAACGTATAACGTATAACGTATAACGTATAACGTATAACGTATAACGTATAACATATAACGTATAACGTATAACGTATAACGTATAACGTACATCGTACAACGTGTAACGTATAACATATAACGTACAACATATAACGTACAACGTATAACGTATAACGTATAACGTATAACGTATAACGTATAACGTATAACGTATAACGTATAACGTACAGCGTATAACGTATAACGTACAACATATAACATACAACGTATAACGTATAACGTATAACGTACAGCGTATAACGTACAGCGTATAACGTATAACGTATAAGGTATAACGTACAGCGTATAACGTACAACGTATAACGTATAACGTATAACGTACAGCGTATAACGTACAGCGTATAACGTATAACGTATAACGTATAACGTACAACGTATAACGTATAACGTACAGCGTATAACGTATAACATACAACGTATAACGTACAACGTATAACGTACAACGTATAACGTTCAACGTATAACGTACAACGTACAACGTGTAACGTATAACGTATAACGTACAGCGTATAACGTATAACGTACAACGTATAATGTACAACGTATAACGTACAACGTACAACGTGTAACGTATAACGTATAACGTATAACGTATAACGTACATCGTACAACGTGTAACGTATAACATATAACGTACAACATATAACGTACAACGTATAACGTATAACGTACAACGTATAACGTACAACGTACAACGTGTAACGTATAACGTATAACGTATAACGTGTAACGTATAACGTATAACGTACAGCGTATAACGTACAGCGTATAACGTATAACGTATAAGGTATAACGTATAGCGTATAACGTACAACGTATAACGTATAACGTATAACGTACAGCGTATAACGTACAGCGTATAACGTATAACGTATAACGTATAACGTACAACGTATAACGTATAACGTACAGCGTATAACGTATAACATACAACGTATAACGTACAACGTATAACGTACAACGTATAACGTTCAACGTATAACGTACAACGTACAACGTGTAACGTATAACGTATAACGTACAGCGTATAACGTATAACGTACAACGTATAATGTACAACGTATAACGTACAACGTACAACGTGTAACGTATAACGTATAACGTATAACGTATAACGTACATCGTACAACGTGTAACGTATAACATATAACGTACAACATATAACGTACAACGTATAACGTATAACGTACAACGTATAACGTACAACGTACAACGTGTAACGTATAACGTATAACGTATAACGTACAGCGTATAACGTACAGCGTATATCGTACAGCGTATAACGTACAACGTATAACGTACAACGTATAACGTACAACGTACAACGTGTAACGTACAGCGTATAACGTATAACATACAACGTATAACGTTCAACATATAACGTACTACGTATAACGTATAACGTACAACGTATAACGTACAACGTACAACGTGTAACGTATAACGTATAACGTACAGCGTATAACATACATCGTATATCGTACAGCGTATAACGTACAACGTATAAGGTATAACGTATAACGTATAACGTATAACGTATAACGTACAACGTATAATGTACAACGTATAACGTACAACGTACAACGTGTAACGTGTAACGTATAACGTATAACTTATAACGTACAGCGTATAAAGTACAGCCTATAACGTATAACGTATAACGTACAACGTACAACGTGTAACGTATAACGTATAACGTATAACGTAGAACGTATAACGTACAGCGTATAACGTACAGCGTATAACGTACAGCGGATAACGTATAATGTACAACGTATAACGTACAACGTACAACGTGTAACGTATAACGTATAACGTATAACTTATAACGTACAGCGTATAACGTATAACGTATAACGTATAACGTACAGCGTATAACGTATAACGTACAACGTATAATGTACAACGTATAACGTACAACGTACAACGTGTAACGTATAACGTATAACGTATAACTTATAACGTACAGCGTATAACGTATAACGTATAACGTATAACGTACAACGTATAACGTACAGCGTATAACGTACAGCGTATAACGTACAGCGTATAACTTATAACGTATAACGTATAACGTATAACGTATAACGTATAACGTATAACGTATAACGTATAACGTATAACGTATAACGTATAACGTATAACGTATAACGTATAACGTATAACGTATAACGTATAACGTATAACGTATAACGTATAACGTATAACGTATAACGTATAACGTATAACGTATAACGTATAACGTATAACGTATAACGTATAACGTATAACGTATAACGTATAACGTATAACGTATAACGTATAACGTATAACGTATAACGTATAACGTATAACGTATAACGTATAACGTATAACGTATAACGTATAACGTATAACGTATAACGTATAACGTATAACGTATAACGTATTACGTATAACGTATAACGTATAACGTATAACGTATAACGTATAACGTATAACGTATAACGTATAACGTATAACGTATATCGTATAACGTATAACGTATAACGTATAACGTATAACGTATAACGTATAACGTATAACGTATAACGTATTACGTATAACGTATAACGTATAACGTATAACGTATAACGTATAACGTATAACGTATAACGTATAACGTATTACGTACAGCGTATAACGTATAACGTACAACGTATAACGTACAACGTACAACGTGTAACGTACAGCGTATAACGTATAACGTACAACGTATAACGTATAACGTATAACGTATAACGTATAACGTATAACGTATAACGTATAACGTATAACGTATAACGTATAACGTATAACGTATAACGTATAACGTATAACGTATAACGTATAACGTATAACGTATAACGTATAACGTATAACGTATAACGTATAACGTATAACGTATAACGTATAACGTACATCGTACAACGTGTAACGTATAACATATAACGTACAACATATAACGTACAACGTATAACGTATAACGTATAACGTATAACGTACAGCGTATAACGTACAGCGTATAACGTATAACGTATAACATACAACGTATAACGTACAACGTATAACGTATAACGTATAACGTACATCGTACAACGTGTAACGTATAACATATAACGTACAACATATAACATACAACGTATAACGTATAACGTATATCGTATAACGTATAACGTATAACGTATAACGTATAACGTATAACGTATAACGTACAGCGTATAACGTATAACATACAACGTATAACGTACAACGTATAACGTACAACGTACAACGTGTAACGTATAACGTATAACGTATAACGTGTAACGTATAACGTATAACGTACAGCGTATAACGTACAGCGTATAACGTATAACGTATAAGGTATAACGTACAGCGTATAACGTACAACGTATAACGTATAACGTATAACGTACAGCGTATAACGTACAGCGTATAACGTATAACGTATAACCTATAACGTACAACGTATAACGTATAACGTACAGCGTATAACGTATAACATACAACGTATAACGTACAACGTATAACGTACAACGTATAACGTTCAACGTATAACGTACAACGTACAACGTGTAACGTATAACGTATAACGTACAGCGTATAACGTATAACGTACAACGTATAATGTACAACGTATAACGTACAACGTACAACGTGTAACGTATAACGTATAACGTATAACGTATAACGTACATCGTACAACGTGTAACGTATAACATATAACGTACAACATATAACGTACAACGTATAACGTATAACGTACAACGTATAACGTACAACGTACAACGTGTAACGTATAACGTATAACGTATAACGTACAGCGTATAACGTACAGCGTATATCGTACAGCGTATAACGTACAACGTATAACGTACAACGTATAACGTACAACGTACAACGTGTAACGTACAGCGTATAACGTATAACATACAACGTATAACGTACAACGTATAACGTATAACGTACAACGTATAACGTATAACGTATAACGTATAACGTATAACATATAACGTATAACGTATAACGTATAACGTATAACGTATAACGTATAACGTATAACGTATAACGTACATCGTACAACGTGTAACGTATAACATATAACGTTCAACATATAACGTACTACGTATAACGTATAACGTACAACGTATAACGTACAACGTACAACGTGTAACGTATAACGTATAACGTACAGCGTATAACGTACAGCGTATATCGTACAGCGTATAACGTACAACGTATAAGGTATAACGTACAACGTACAACGTGTAACGCATAACGTATAACGTATAACTTATAACGTACAGCGTATAACGTATAACGTATAACGTATAACGTACAGCGTATAACGTATAACGTACAACGTATAATGTACAACGTATAACGTACAACGTACAACGTGTAACGTATAACGTATAACGTATAACTTATAACGTACAGCGTATAACGTATAACGTACAACGTATAATGTACAACGTATAACGTACAACGTACAACGTGTAACGTATAACGTATAACGTACATCGTACAACGTGTAACGTATAACATATAACGTACAACATATAACGTACAACGTATAACGTATAACGTACAACGTATAACGTACAACGTACAACGTGTAACGTATAACGTATAACGTATAACGTACAGCGTATAACGTACAGCGTATATCGTACAGCGTATAACGTACAACGTATAACGTACAACGTATAACGTACAACGTACAACGTGTAACGTACAGTGTATAACGTATAACATACAACGTATAACGTACAACGTATAACGTATAACGTACAACGTATAACGTATAACGTATAACGTATAACGTATAACGTATAACGTATAACGTATAACGTATAACGTATAACGTATAACGTATAACGTATAACGTATAACGTATAACGTATAACGTATAACGTATAACGTATAACGTATAACGTATAACGTATAACGTATAACGTACATCGTACAACGTGTAACGTATAACATATAACGTTCAACATATAACGTACTACGTATAACGTATAACGTACAACGTATAACGTACAACGTACAACGTGTAACGTATAACGTATAACGTACAGCGTATAACGTACAGCGTATATCGTACAGCGTATAACGTACAACGTATAAGGTATAACGTACAACGTACAACGTGTAACGCATAACGTATAACGTATAACTTATAACGTACAGCGTATAACGTATAACGTATAACGTATAACGTACAGCGTATAACGTATAACGTACAACGTATAATGTACAACGTATAACGTACAACGTACAACGTGTAACGTATAACGTATAACGTATAACTTATAACGTACAGCGTATAACGTATAACGTACAACGTATAATGTACAACGTATAACGTACAACGTACAACGTGTAACGTATAACGTATAACGTATAACTTATAACGTACAGCGTATAACGTACAACGTATAACGTACAACGTACAACGTGTAACGTATAACGTATAACGTATAACGTATAACGTATAACGTATATCGTACAGCGTATAACGTACAACGTATAAGGTATAACGTACAACGTACAACGTGTAACGCATAACGTATAACGTATAACGTATAACTTATAACGTACAGCGTATAACGTATAACGTATAACGTATAACGTACAGCGTATAACGTATAACGTACAACGTATAACGTACAACGTACAACGTGTAACGCATAACGTATAACGTATAACTTATAACGTACAGCGTATAACGTATAACGTATAACGTATAACGTATATCGTATAACGTATAACGTATAACGTATAACGTACAGCGTATAACGTATAACATACAACGTATAACGTACAACGTATAACGTATAACGTACAACGTATAACGTATAACGTATAACGTATAACGTATAACGTATAACGTATAACGTATAACGTATAACGTACATCGTACAACGTGTAACGTATAACATATAACGCACAACATATAACGTACAACGTATAACGTATAACGTACAACGTATAACGTACAACGTACAACGTGTAACGTACAACGTATAACGTATACCGTATACCGTATAACGTATACCGTATACCGTATAACGTATAACGTATAACGTATAACGTATAACGTATAACGTATAACGTATAACGTATAACGTATAACGTATAACGTATAATGTATAACGTATAACGTATAACGTATAACGTATAACGTATAACGTATAACGTATAACGTATAACGTATAACGTATAACGTATAACGTATAACGTATAACGTATAACGTATAACGTACATCGTACAACGTGTAACGTATAACTAATAACGTACAACATATAACGTACAACGTATAACGTATAACGTATAACGTACAGCGTATAACGTACAGCGTATAACGTATAACGTATAACATACAACGTATAACGTACAACGTATAACGTATAACGTATAACGTACATCGTACAACGTGTAACGTATAACATATAACGTACAACATATAACATACAACGTATAACGTATAACGTATATCGTATAACGTATAACGTATAACGTATAACGTATAACGTATAACGTACAGCGTATAACGTATAACATACAACGTATAACGTACAACGTATAACGTACAACGTACAACGTGTAACGTATAACGTATAACGTATAACGTGTAACGTATAACGTATAACGTACAGCGTATAACGTACAGCGTATAACGTATAACGTATAAGGTATAACGTACAGCGTATAACGTACAACGTATAACGTATAACGTATAACGTACAGCGTATAACGTACAGCGTATAACGTATAACGTATAACGTATAACGTACAACGTATAACGTATAACGTACAGCGTATAACGTATAACGTACAACGTATAACGTACAACGTATAACGTACAACGTATAACGTTCAACGTATAACGTACAACGTACAACGTGTAACGTATAACGTATAACGTACAGCGTATAACGTATAACGTACAACGTATAATGTACAACGTATAACGTACAACGTACAACGTGTAACGTATAACGTATAACGTATAACGTACATCGTACAACGTGTAACGTATAACATATAACGTACAACATATAACGTACAACGTATAACGTATAACGTACAACGTATAACGTACAACGTACAACGTGTAACGTATAACGTATAACGTATAACGTATAACGTATAACGTATAACGTATAACGTATAACGTATAACGTATAACGTATAACGTACAACGTATAACGTATAACGTATAACGTATAACGTATAACGTATAACGTATAACGTATAACGTATAACGTATAACGTATAACGTATAACGTATAACGTATAACGTATAACGTATAACGTATAACGTATAACGTATAACGTATAACGTATAACGTATAACGTATAACGTATAACGTATAACGTATAACGTATAACGTACAGCGTATAACGTATAACGTACAACGTATCATGTACAACGTATAACGTACAACGTATAACGTACAACGTACAACGTGTAACGTATAACGTATAACGTATAACTTATAACATACAGCGTATAGCGTACAGCGTATAACGTACAGCGTATAACGTATAACGTATAACGTGTAACGTATAACGTATAACGTACAGCGTATAACGTACAGCGTATAACGTATAAGGTATAACGTACAGCGTATAACGTACAACGTATAACGTATAACGTATAACGTATAACGTATAACGTATAACGTATAACGTATAACGTATAACGTATAACGTACAGCGTATAACGTATAACGTATAACGTATAACGTATAACGTATAACGTATAACGTATAACGTATAATGTATAACGTATAACGTATAACGTATAACGTATAACGTATAACGTATAACGTATAACGTATAACGTATAACGTATAACGTATAACGTATAACGTATAACGTATAACGTATAACGTATAACGTACAGCGTATAACGTATAACGTACAACGTATCATGTACAACGTATAACGTACAACGTATAACGTACAACGTACAACGTGTAACGTATAACGTATAACGTATAACTTATAACATACAGCGTATAGCGTACAGCGTATAACGTACAGCGTATAACGTATAACGTATAACGTGTAACGTATAACGTATAACGTACAGCGTATAACGTACAGCGTATAACGTATAAGGTATAACGTACAGCGTATAACGTACAACGTATAACGTATAACGTATAACGTATAACGTATAACGTATAACGTATAACGTATAACGTATAACGTATAACGTACAGCGTATAACGTATAACGTATAACGTATAACGTATAACGTATAACGTATAACGTATAACGTATAACGTATAACGTATAATGTATAACGTATAACGTATAACGTATAACGTATAACGTATAACGTACATCGTACAACGTGTAACGTATAACATATAACGTACAACATATAACGTACAACGTATAACGTATAACGTATAACGTATAACGTATAACGTATAACGTATAACGTATAACGTATAACGTACAGCGTATAACGTATAACATACAACGTATAACGTACAACGTATAACGTATAACGTATAACGTACATCGTACAACGTGTAACGTATAACATATAACGTACAACATATAACATACAACGTATAACGTATAACGTATATCGTATAACGTATAACGTATAACGTATAACGTATAACGTACAGCGTATAACGTACAGCGTATAACGTATAACGTATAACGTGTAACGTATAACGTATAACGTACAGCGTATAACGTACAGCGTATAACGTATAACGTATAAGGTATAACGTACAGCGTATAACGTACAACGTATAACGTATAACGTATAACGTACAGCGTATAACGTACAGCGTATAACGTACAACATATAACGTACAACGTATAACGTATAACGTATAACGTATAACGTATAACGTACAACGTACAACGTGTAACGTATAACGTATAACGTACAACGTACAACGTGTAACGTATAACGTATAACGTATAACTTATAACATACAGCGTATAGCGTACAGCGTATAACGTACAGCGTATAACGTATAACGTATAACGTGTAACGTATAACGTATAACGTACAGCGTATAACGTACAGCGTATAACGTATAACGTATAACGTACAGCGTATAACGTATAACATACAACGTATAACGTACAACGTATAACGTATAACGTATAACGTACATCGTACAACGTGTAACGTATAACGTATAACGTATAACGTATAACGTACAGCGTATAACGTATAACGTATAACGTATAACGTATAACGTATAACGTATAACGTATAACGTACATCGTATAACGTATAACGTATAACGTATAACGTATAACGTATAACGTATAACGTATAACGTATAACGTATATCGTATAACGTATAACGTATAACGTATAACGTATAACGTACAGCGTATAACGTACAGCGTATAACGTATAACGTATAACGTGTAACGTATAACGTATAACGTACAGCGTATAACGTACAGCGTATATCGTACAGCGTATAACGTATAACGTATAACGTACAGCGTATAACGTACAGCGTATAACGTATAACGTATAACGTATAACGTACAACGTATAACGTATAACGTACAGCGTATAACGTATAACATACAACGTATAACGTACAACGTATAACGTACAACGTATAACGTTCAACGTACATCGTACAACGTGTAACGTATAACATATAACGTTCAACATATAACGTACTACGTATAACGTATAACGTACAACGTATAACGTACAACGTACAACGTGTAACGTATAACGTATAACGTACAGCGTATAACGTACAGCATATATCGTACAGCGTATAACGTACAACGTATAAGGTATAACGTACAACGTACAACGTGTAACGCATAACGTATAACGTATAACTTATAACGTACAGCGTATAACGTATAACGTATAACGTATAACGTACAGCGTATAACGTATAACGTACAACGTATAATGTACAACGTATAACGTATAACGTATAACGTATAACGTATAACGTATAACGTATAACGTATAACGTATAACGTATAATGTATAACGTATAACGTATAACGTATAACGTATAACGTATAACGTATAACGTACATCGTACAACGTGTAACGTATAACATATAACGTACAACATATAACGTACAACGTATATCGTACAGCGTATAACGTATAACGTACAACGTATAATGTACTACGTATAACGTACAACGTACAACGTGTAACGTATAACGTATAACGTATAACTTATAACGTACAGCGTATAACGTACAACGTATAACGTACAACGTACAACGTGTAACGTATAACGTATAACGTATAACTTATAACATACAGCGTATAGCGTACAGCGTATAACGTACAGCGTATAACGTATAACGTATAACGTGTAACGTATAACGTATAACGTACAGCGTATAACGTACAGCGTATAACGTATAAGGTATAACGTACAGCGTATAACGTACAACGTATAACGTATAACGTATAACGTATAACGTATAACGTATAACGTATAACGTATAACGTATAACGTATAACGTACAGCGTATAACGTATAACGTATAACGTATAACGTATAACGTATAACGTATAACGTATAACGTATAATGTATAACGTATAACGTATAACGTATAACGTATAACGTATAACGTATAACGTATAACGTATAACGTATAACGTATAACGTATAACGTATAACGTATAACGTATAACGTATAACGTATAACGTACAGCGTATAACGTATAACGTACAACGTATCATGTACAACGTATAACGTACAACGTATAACGTACAACGTACAACGTGTAACGTATAACGTATAACGTATAACTTATAACATACAGCGTATAGCGTACAGCGTATAACGTACAGCGTATAACGTATAACGTATAACGTATAACGTATAACGTATAACGTACAGCGTATAACGTACAGCGTATAACGTATAAGGTATAACGTACAGCGTATAACGTACAACGTATAACGTATAACGTATAACGTATAACGTATAACGTATAACGTACAGCGTATAACGTATAACGTACAACGTATCATGTACAACGTATAACGTACAACGTATAACGTACAACGTACAACGTGTAACGTATAACGTATAACGTATAACTTATAACATACAGCGTATAGCGTACAGCGTATAACGTACAGCGTATAACGTATAACGTATAACGTGTAACGTATAACGTATAACGTACAGCGTATAACGTACAGCGTATAACGTATAAGGTATAACGTACAGCGTATAACGTACAACGTATAACGTATAACGTATAACGTATAACGTATAACGTATAACGTATAACGTATAACGTATAACGTATAACGTATAACGTATAACGTATAACGTATAACGTACAGCGTATAACGTATAACGTATAACGTATAACGTACATCGTACAACGTGTAACGTATAACATATAACGTACAACATATAACATACAACGTATAACGTATAACGTATATCGTATAACGTATAACGTATAACGTATAACGTATAACGTACAGCGTATAACGTACAGCGTATAACGTATAACGTATAACGTGTAACGTATAACGTATAACGTACAGCGTATAACGTACAGCGTATAACGTATAACGTATAAGGTATAACGTACAGCGTATAACGTACAACGTATAACGTATAACGTATAACGTACAGCGTATAACGTACAGCGTATAACGTATAACGTATAACGTATAACGTACAACGTATAACGTATAACGTACAGCGTATAACGTATAACATACAACGTATAACGTACAACGTATAACGTACAACGTATAACGTTCAACGTACATCGTACAACGTGTAACGTATAACATATAACGTTCAACATATAACGTACTACGTATAACGTATAACGTACAACGTATAACGTACAACGTACAACGTGTAACGTATAACGTATAACGTACAGCGTATAACGTACAGCATATATCGTACAGCGTATAACGTACAACGTATAAGGTATAACGTACAACGTACAACGTGTAACGCATAACGTATAACGTATAACTTATAACGTACAGCGTATAACGTATAACGTATAACGTATAACGTACAGCGTATAACGTATAACGTACAACGTATAATGTACAACGTATAACGTACAACGTACAACGTGTAACGTATAACGTATAACGTATAACTTATAACGTACAGCGTATAACGTATAACGTACAACGTATAATGTACAACGTATAACGTACAACGTACAACGTGTAACGTATAACGTATAACGTATAACTTATAACGTACAGCGTATAACGTACAACGTATAACGTACAACGTACAACGTGTAACGTATAACGTATAACGTACAGCGTATAACGTACAGCGTATATCGTACAGCGTATAACGTACAACGTATAAGGTATAACGTACAACGTACAACGTGTAACGCATAACGTATAACGTATAACGTATAACTTATAACGTACAGCGTATAACGTATAACGTATAACGTATAACGTAGAGCGTATAACGTATAACGTACAACGTATAACGTACAACGTACAACGTGTAACGCATAACGTATAACGTATAACTTATAACGTACAGCGTATAACGTATAACGTATAACGTATAACGTATATCGTATAACGTATAACGTATAAGGTATAACGTATAACGTACAGCGTATAACGTATAACATACAACGTATAACGTACAACGTATAACGTATAACGTACAACGTATAACGTATAACGTATAACGTATAACGTATAACGTATAACGTATAACGTATAACGTATAACGTATAACGTATAACGTACATCGTACAACGTGTAACGTATAACATATAACGTACAACATATAACGTACAACGTATAACGTATAACGTACAACGTATAACGTACAACGTACAACGTGTAACGTACAACGTATAACGTATACCGTATACCGTATAACGTATACCGTATACCGTATAACGTATAACGTATAACGTATAACGTATAACGTATAACGTATAACGTATAACGTATAACGTATAACGTATAACGTATAACGTATAACGTATAACGTATAACGTACATCGTACAACGTGTAACGTATAACATATAACGTACAACATATAACGTACAACGTATAACGTATAACGTATAACGTATAACGTACAGCGTATAACGTACAGCGTATAACGTATAACGTATAACATACAACGTATAACGTACAACGTATAACGTATAACGTATAACGTACATCGTACAACGTGTAACGTATAACATATAACGTACAACATATAACATACAACGTATAACGTATAACGTATATCGTATAACGTATAACGTATAACGTATAACGTATAACGTATAACGTACAGCGTATAACGTATAACATACAACGTATAACGTACAACGTATAACGTACAACGTACAACGTGTAACGTATAACGTATAACGTATAACGTGTAACGTATAACGTATAACGTACAGCGTATAACGTACAGCGTATAACGTATAACGTATAAGGTATAACGTACAGCGTATAACGTACAACGTATAACGTATAACGTATAACGTACAGCGTATAACGTACAGCGTATAACGTATAACGTATAACGTATAACGTACAACGTATAACGTATAACGTACAGCGTATAACGTATAACATACAACGTATAACGTACAACGTATAACGTACAACGTATAACGTTCAACGTATAACGTACAACGTACAACGTGTAACGTATAACGTATAACGTACAGCGTATAACGTATAACGTACAACGTATAATGTACAACGTATAACGTACAACGTACAACGTGTAACGTATAACGTATAACGTATAACGTATAACGTACATCGTACAACATGTAACGTATAACATATAACGTACAACATATAACGTACAACGTATAACGTATAACGTACAACGTATAACGTACAACGTACAACGTGTAACGTATAACGTATAACGTATAACGTACAGCGTATAACGTACAGCGTATATCGTACAGCGTATAACGTACAACGTATAACGTACAACGTATAACGTACAACGTACAACGTGTAACGTACAGTGTATAACGTATAACATACAACGTATAACGTACAACGTATAACGTATAACGTACAACGTATAACGTATAACGTATAACGTATAACGTATAACGTATAACGTATAACGTATAACGTATAACGTATAACGTATAACGTATAACGTATAACGTATAACGTATAACGTATAACGTATAACGTATAACGTATAACGTATAACGTATAACGTATAACGTATAACGTATAACGTATAACGTACATCGTACAACGTGTAACGTATAACATATAACGTTCAACATATAACGTACTACGTATAACGTATAACGTACAACGTATAACGTACAACGTACAACGTGTAACGTATAACGTATAACGTACAGCGTATAACGTACAGCGTATATCGTACAGCGTATAACGTACAACGTATAAGGTATAACGTACAACGTACAACGTGTAACGCATAACGTATAACGTATAACTTATAACGTACAGCGTATAACGTATAACGTATAACGTATAACGTATAACGTATAACGTATAACGTACATCGTACAACGTGTAACGTATAACATATAACGTACAACATATAACGTACAACGTATAACGTATAACGTATAACGTATAACGTACAGCGTATAACGTACAGCGTATAACGTATAACGTATAACATACAACGTATAACGTACAACGTATAACGTATAACGTATACCGTATACCGTATAACGTATACCGTATACCGTATAACGTATAACGTATAACGTATAACGTATAACGTATAACGTATAACGTACAGCGTATAACGTACAGCGTATATCGTACAGCGTATAACGTACAACGTATAAGGTATAACGTACAACGTACAACGTGTAACGCATAACGTATAACGTATAACGTATAACTTATAACGTACAGCGTATAACGTATAACGTATAACGTATAACGTACAGCGTATAACGTATAACGTACAACGTATAACGTACAACGTACAACGTGTAACTCATAACGTATAACGTATAACTTATAACGTACAGCGTATAACGTATAACGTATAACGTATAACGTATATCGTATAACGTATAACGTATAACGTATAACGTACAGCGTATAACGTATAACATACAACGTATAACGTACAACGTATAACGTATAACGTACAACGTATAACGTACAACGTACAACGTGTAACGTACAACGTATAACGTATACCGTATACCGTATAACGTATACCGTATACCGTATAACGTATAACGTATAACGTATAACGTATAACGTATAACGTATAACGTATAACGTATAACGTATAACGTATAACGTATAACGTATAACGTATAACGTATAACGTATAACGTACATCGTACAACGTGTAACGTATAACATATAACGTACAACATATAACGTACAACGTATAACGTATAACGTATAACGTATAACGTACAGCGTATAACGTACAGCGTATAACGTATAACGTATAACATACAACGTATAACGTACAACGTATAACGTATAACGTATAACGTACATCGTACAACGTGTAACGTATAACATATAACGTACAACATATAACATACAACGTATAACGTATAACGTATATCGTATAACGTATAACGTATAACGTATAACGTATAACGTATAACGTACAGCGTATAACGTATAACATACAACGTATAACGTACAACGTATAACGTACAACGTACAACGTGTAACGTATAACGTATAACGTATAACGTGTAACGTATAACGTATAACGTACAGCGTATAACGTACAGCGTATAACGTATAACGTATAAGGTATAACGTACAGCGTATAACGTACAACGTATAACGTATAACGTATAACGTACAGCGTATAACGTACAGCGTATAACGTATAACGTATAACGTATAACGTACAACGTATAACGTATAACGTACAGCGTATAACGTATAACATACAACGTATAACGTACAACGTATAACGTACAACGTATAACGTTCAACGTATAACGTACAACGTACAACGTGTAACGTATAACGTATAACGTACAGCGTATAACGTATAACGTACAACGTATAATGTACAACGTATAACGTACAACGTACAACGTGTAACGTATAACGTATAACGTATAACGTATAACGTACATCGTACAACATGTAACGTATAACATATAACGTACAACATATAACGTACAACGTATAACGTATAACGTACAACGTATAACGTACAACGTACAACGTGTAACGTATAACGTATAACGTATAACGTACAGCGTATAACGTACAGCGTATATCGTACAGCGTATAACGTACAACGTATAACGTACAACGTATAACGTACAACGTACAACGTGTAACGTACAGTGTATAACGTATAACATACAACGTATAACGTACAACGTATAACGTATAACGTACAACGTATAACGTATAACGTATAACGTATAACGTATAACGTATAACGTATAACGTATAACGTATAACGTATAACGTATAACGTATAACGTATAACGTATAACGTATAACGTATAACGTATAACGTATAACGTATAACGTATAACGTATAACGTATAACGTATAACGTATAACGTACATCGTACAACGTGTAACGTATAACATATAACGTTCAACATATAACGTACTACGTATAACGTATAACGTACAACGTATAACGTACAACGTACAACGTGTAACGTATAACGTATAACGTACAGCGTATAACGTACAGCGTATATCGTACAGCGTATAACGTACAACGTATAAGGTATAACGTACAACGTACAACGTGTAACGCATAACGTATAACGTATAACTTATAACGTACAGCGTATAACGTATAACGTATAACGTATAACGTACAGCGTATAACGTATAACGTACAACGTATAATGTACAACGTATAACGTACAACGTACAAGTGTAACGTATAACGTATAACGTATAACTTATAACGTACAGCGTATAACGTATAACGTATAACGTACAACGTATAATGTACAACGTATAACGTACAACGTACAACGTGTAACGTATAACGTATAACGTATAACTTATAACGTACAGCGTATAACGTACAACGTATAACGTACAACGTACAACGTGTAACGTATAACGTATAACGTACAGCGTATAACGTACAGCGTATATCGTACAGCGTATAACGTACAACGTATAAGGTATAACGTACAACGTACAACGTGTAACGCATAACGTATAACGTATAACGTATAACTTATAACGTACAGCGTATAACGTATAACGTATAACGTATAACGTACAGCGTATAACGTATAACGTACAACGTATAACGTACAACGTACAACGTGTAACTCATAACGTATAACGTATAACTTATAACGTACAGCGTATAACGTATAACGTATAACGTATAACGTATATCGTATAACGTATAACGTATAACGTATAACGTACAGCGTATAACGTATAACATACAACGTATAACGTACAACGTATAACGTATAACGTACAACGTATAACGTATAACGTATAACGTATAACGTATAACGTATAACGTATAACGTATAACGTATAACGTATAACGTATAACGTACATCGTACAACGAGTAACGTATAACATATAACGCACAACATATAACGTACAACGTATAACGTATAACGTACAACGTATAACGTACAACGTACAACGTGTAACGTACAACGTATAACGTATACCGTATACCGTATAACGTATACCGTATACCGTATAACGTATAACGTATAACGTATAACGTATAACGTATAACGTATAACGTATAACGTATAACGTATAACGTATAACGTATAACGTATAACGTATAACGTATAACGTATAACGTATAACGTATAACGTATAACGTATAACGTATAACGTATAACGTATAACGTATAACGTATAACGTATAACGTATAACGTATAACGTATAACGTACATCGTACAACGTGTAACGTATAACATATAACGTACAACATATAACGTACAACGTATAACGTATAACGTATAACGTATAACGTACAGCGTATAACGTACAGCGTATAACGTATAACGTATAACATACAACGTATAACGTACAACGTATAACGTATAACGTATAACGTACATCGTACAACGTGTAACGTATAACATATAACGTACAACATATAACATACAACGTATAACGTATAACGTATATCGTATAACGTATAACGTATAACGTATAACGTATAACGTATAACGTACAGCGTATAACGTATAACATACAACGTATAACGTACAACGTATAACGTACAACGTACAACGTGTAACGTATAACGTATAACGTATAACGTGTAACGTATAACGTATAACGTACAGCGTATAACGTACAGCGTATAACGTATAACGTATAAGGTATAACGTACAGCGTATAACGTACAACGTATAACGTATAACGTATAACGTATAACGTACAGCGTATAACGTACAGCGTATAACGTATAACGTATAACCTATAACGTACAACGTATAACGTATAACGTACAGCGTATAACGTATAACATACAACGTATAACGTACAACGTATAACGTACAACGTATAACGTTCAACGTATAACGTACAACGTACAACGTGTAACGTATAACGTATAACGTACAGCGTATAACGTATAACGTACAACGTATAATGTACAACGTATAACGTACAACGTACAACGTGTAACGTATAACGTATAACGTATAACGTATAACGTACAACGTATAATGTACAACGTATAACGTACAACGTACAACGTGTAACGTATAACGTATAACGTATAACTTATAACGTACAGCGTATAACGTATAACGTACAACGTATAATGTACAACGTATAACGTACAACGTACAACGTGTAACGTATAACGTATAACGTACATCGTACAACGTGTAACGTATAACATATAACGTACAACATATAACGTACAACGTATAACGTATAACGTACAACGTATAACGTACAACGTACAACGTGTAACGTATAACGTATAACGTATAACGTACAGCGTATAACGTACAGCGTATATCGTACAGCGTATAACGTACAACGTATAACGTACAACGTATAACGTACAACGTACAACGTGTAACGTACAGTGTATAACGTATAACATACAACGTATAACGTACAACGTATAACGTATAACGTACAACGTATAACGTATAACGTATAACGTATAACGTATAACGTATAACGTATAACGTATAACGTATAACGTATAACGTATAACGTATAACGTATAACGTATAACGTATAACGTATAACGTATAACGTATAACGTATAACGTATAACGTATAACGTATAACGTATAACGTATAACGTATAACGTATAACGTACATCGTACAACGTGTAACGTATAACATATAACGTTCAACATATAACGTACTACGTATAACGTATAACGTACAACGTATAACGTACAACGTACAACGTGTAACGTATAACGTATAACGTACAGCGTATAACGTACAGCGTATATCGTACAGCGTATAACGTACAACGTATAAGGTATAACGTACAACGTACAACGTGTAACGCATAACGTATAACGTATAACTTATAACGTACAGCGTATAACGTATAACGTATAACGTATAACGTACAGCGTATAACGTATAACGTACAACGTATAATGTACAACGTATAACGTACAACGTACAACGTGTAACGTATAACGTATAACGTATAACTTATAACGTACAGCGTATAACGTATAACGTACAACGTATAATGTACAACGTATAACGTACAACGTACAACGTGTAACGTATAACGTATAACGTATTACTTATAACGTACAGCGTATAACGTACAACGTATAACGTACAACGTACAACGTGTAACGTATAACGTATAACGTACAGCGTATAACGTACAGCGTATATCGTACAGCGTATAACGTACAACGTATAAGGTATAACGTACAACGTACAACGTGTAACGCATAACGTATAACGTATAACGTATAACTTATAACGTACAGCGTATAACGTATAACGTATAACGTATAACGTACAGCGTATAACGTATAACGTACAACGTATAACGTACAACGTACAACGTGTAACGCATAACGTATAACGTATAACTTATAACGTACAGCGTATAACGTATAACGTATAACGTATAACGTATATCGTATAACGTATAACGTATAACGTATAACGTACAGCGTATAACGTATAACATACAACGTATAACGTACAACGTATAACGTATAACGTACAACGTATAACGTATAACGTATAACGTATAACGTATAACGTATAACGTATAACGTATAACGTACATCGTACAACGTGTAACGTATAACATATAACGCACAACATATAACGTACAACGTATAACGTATAACGTACAACGTATAACGTACAACGTACAACGTGTAACGTACAACGTATAACGTATACCGTATACCGTATAACGTATACCGTATACCGTATAACGTATAACGTATAACGTATAACGTATAACGTATAACGTATAACGTATAACGTATAACGTATAACGTATAACGTATAAGGTATAACGTATAACGCATAACGTATAACGTATAACGTATAACGTATAACGTATAACGTATAACGTATAACGTATAACGTATAACGTATAACGTATAACGTATAACGTATAACGTATAACGTATAACGTATAACGTACATCGTACAACGTGTAACGTATAACATATAACGTACAACATATAACGTACAACGTATAACGTATAACGTATAACGTACAGCGTATAACGTACAGCGTATAACGTATAACGTATAACATACAACGTATAACGTACAACGTATAACGTATAACGTATAACGTACATCGTACAACGTGTAACGTATAACATATAACGTACAACATATAACATACAACGTATAACGTATAACGTATATCGTATAACGTATAACGTATAACGTATAACGTATAACGTATAACGTACAGCGTATAACGTATAACATACAACGTATAACGTACAACGTATAACGTACAACGTACAACGTGTAACGTATAACGTATAACGTATAACGTGTAACGTATAACGTATAACGTACAGCGTATAACGTACAGCGTATAACGTATAACGTATAAGGTATAACGTACAGCGTATAACGTACAACGTATAACGTATAACGTATAACGTACAGCGTATAACGTACAGCGTATAACGTATAACGTATAACGTATAACGTACAACGTATAACGTATAACGTACAGCGTATAACGTATAACGTACAACGTATAACGTACAACGTATAACGTACAACGTATAACGTTCAACGTATAACGTACAACGTACAACGTGTAACGTATAACGTATAACGTACAGCGTATAACGTATAACGTACAACGTATAATGTACAACGTATAACGTACAACGTACAACGTGTAACGTATAACGTATAACGTATAACGTATAACGTACATCGTACAACGTGTAACGTATAACATATAACGTACAACATATAACGTACAACGTATAACGTATAACGTACAACGTATAACGTACAACGTACAACGTGTAACGTATAACGTATAACGTATAACGTATAACGTATAACGTATAACGTATAACGTATAACGTATAACGTATAACGTATAACGTACATCGTACAACGTGTAACGTATAACATATAACGTTCAACATATAACGTACTACGTATAACGTATAACGTACAACGTATAACGTATAACGTGTAACGTATAACGTATAACGTACAGCGTATAACGTACAGCGTATAACGTATAACGTATAAGGTATAACGTACAGCGTATAACGTACAACGTATAACGTATAACGTATAACGTACAGCGTATAACGTACAGCGTATAACGTATAACGTATAAGGTATAACGTACAGCGTATAACGTACAACGTATAACGTATAACGTATAACGTACAGCGTATAACGTACAGCGTATAACGTATAACGTATATCGTATAACGTATAACGTATAACGTATAACGTATAACGTATAACGTACAGCGTATAACGTATAACATACAACGTATAACGTACAACGTATAACGTACAACGTACAACGTGTAACGTATAACGTATAACGTATAACGTGTAACGTATAACGTATAACGTACAGCGTATAACGTACAGCGTATAACGTATAACGTATAAGGTATAACGTACAGCGTATAACGTACAACGTATAACGTATAACGTATAACGTACAGCGTATAACGTACAGCGTATAACGTATAACGTATAACGTATAACGTACAACGTATAACGTATAACGTACAGCGTATAACGTATAACGTACAACGTATAACGTACAACGTATAACGTACAACGTATAACGTTCAACGTATAACGTACAACGTACAACGTGTAACGTATAACGTATAACGTACAGCGTATAACGTATAACGTACAACGTATAATGTACAACGTATAACGTACAACGTACAACGTGTAACGTATAACGTATAACGTATAACGTATAACGTACATCGTACAACGTGTAACGTATAACATATAACGTACAACATATAACGTACAACGTATAACGTATAACGTACAACGTATAACGTACAACGTACAACGTGTAACGTATAACGTATAACGTATAACGTATAACGTATAACGTATAACGTATAACGTATAACGTATAACGTATAACGTATAACGTACATCGTACAACGTGTAACGTATAACATATAACGTTCAACATATAACGTACTACGTATAACGTATAACGTACAACGTATAACGTATAACGTGTAACGTATAACGTATAACGTACAGCGTATAACGTACAGCGTATAACGTATAACGTATAAGGTATAACGTACAGCGTATAACGTACAACGTATAACGTATAACGTATAACGTACAGCGTATAACGTACAGCGTATAACGTATAACGTATAACGTATAACGTACAACGTATAACGTATAACGTACAGCGTATAACGTATAACGTACAACGTATAACGTACAACGTATAACGTACAACGTATAACGTTCAACGTATAACGTACAACGTACAACGTGTAACGTATAACGTATAACGTACAGCGTATAACGTATAACGTACAACGTATAATGTACAACGTATAACGTACAACGTACAACGTGTAACGTATAACGTATAACGTATAACGTATAACGTATAACGTATAACGTATAACGTACATCGTACAACGTGTAACGTATAACATATAACGTACAACATATAACGTACAACGTATAACGTATAACGTACAACGTATAACGTACAACGTACAACGTGTAACGTATAACGTATAACGTATAACGTATAACGTATAACGTATAACGTATAACGTATAACGTATAACGTATAACGTACATCGTACAACGTGTAACGTATAACATATAACGTTCAACATATAACGTACTACGTATAACGTATAACGTACAACGTATAACGTACAACGTACAACGTGTAACGTATAACGTATAACGTACAGCGTATAACGTACAGCGTATATCGTACAGCGTATAACGTACAACGTATAAGGTATAACGTACAACGTACAACGTGTAACGCATAACGTATAACGTATAACTTATAACGTACAGCGTATAACGTATAACGTATAACATATAACGTACAGCGTATAACGTATAACGTACAACGTATAATTTACAACGTATAACGTACAACGTACAACGTACAACGTGTAACGTATAACGTATAACGTATAACTTATAACGTACAGCGTATAACGTATAACGTACAACGTATAATGTACAACGTATAACGTACAACGTACAACGTGTAACGTATAACGTATAACGTATAACTTATAACGTACAGCGTATAACGTACAACGTATAACGTACAACGTACAACGTGTAACGTATAACGTATAACGTACAGCGTATAACGTACAGCGTATATCGTACAGCGTATAACGTACAACGTATAAGGTATAACGTACAACGTACAACGTGTAACGCATAACGTATAACGTATAACGTATAACTTATAACGTACAGCGTATAACGTATAACGTATAACGTATAACGTACAGCGTATAACGTATAACGTATAACGTATAACGTACAACGTACAACGTGTAACGCATAACGTATAACGTATAACTTATAACGTACAGCGTATAACGTATAACGTATAACGTATAACGTATATCGTATAACGTATAACGTATAACGTATAACGTATAACGTATAACGTATAACGTATAACGTATAACGTATAACGTATAACGTATAACGTATAACGTACATCGTACAACGTGTAACGTATAACATATAACGTACAACATATAACGTACAACGTATAACGTATAACGTATAACGTATAACGTATAACGTATGACGTATAACGTATAACGTACAGCGTATAACGTATAACATACAACGTATAACGTACAACGTATAACGTATAACGTATAACGTACATCGTACAACGTGTAACGTATAACATATAACGTACAACATATAACATACAACGTATAACGTATAACGTATATCGTATAACGTATAACGTATAACGTATAACGTATAACGTGTAACGTATAACGTACAGCGTATAACGTATAACATACAACGTATAACGTACAACGTATAACGTATAACGTACAACGTATAACGTATAACGTATAACGTATAACGTTTAACGTATAACGTACATCGTACAACGTGTAACGTATAACATATAACGTACAACATATAACGTACAACGTATAACGTATAACGTACAACGTATAACGTACAACGTACAACGTGTAACGTATAACGTATAACGTATAACGTACAGCGTATAACATACATCGTATATCGTACAGCGTATAACGTACAACGTATAAGGTATAACGTATAACGTATAACGTATAACGTATAACGTATAACGTATAACGTACAACGTATAATGTACAACGTATAACGTACAACGTACAACGTGTAACGTGTAACGTATAACGTATAACTTATAACGTACAGCGTATAACGTACAGCGTATAACGTATAACGTATAACGTACAACGTACAACGTGTAACGTATAACGTATAACGTATAACGTAGAACGTATAACGTACAGCGTATAACGTACAGCGTATAACGTACAGCGGATAACGTATAATGTACAACGTATAACGTACAACGTACAACGTGTAACGTATAACGTATAACGTATAACTTATAACGTACAGCGTATAACGTATAACGTATAACGTATAACGTACAGCGTATAACGTATAACGTACAACGTATAATGTACAACGTATAACGTACAACGTACAACGTGTAACGTATAACGTATAACGTATACCTTATAACGTACAGCGTATAACGTATAACGTATAACGTATAACGTACAACGTATAACGTACAGCGTATAATGTACAGCGTATAACGTACAGCGTATAACGTATAACGTATAACGTATAACGTATAACGTATAACGTATAACGTATAACGTATAACGTATAACGTATAACGTATAACGTATAACGTATAACGTATAACGTATAACGTATAACGTATAACGTATAACGTATAACGTATAACGTATAACGTATAACGTATAACGTATAACGTATAACGTATAACGTATAACGTATAACGTATAACGTATAACGTATAACGTATAACGTATAACGTATAACGTATAACGTATAACGTATAACGTATAACGTATAACGTATAACGTATAACGTATAACGTATAACGTATAACGTATAACGTATAACGTATAACGTATAACGTATAACGTATAACGTATAACGTATAACGTATAACGTATAACGTATAACGTATAACGTATAACGTATAACGTATAACGTATAACGTATAACGTATAACGTATAACGTATAACGTATATCGTATAACGTATAACGTATAACGTATAACGTATAACGTATAACGTATAACGTATAACGTATAACGTATTACGTATAACGTATAACGTATAACGTATAACGTATAACGTATAACGTATAACGTATAACGTATAACGTATAACGTATAACGTATAACGTATAACGTATAACGTATAACGTATAACGTATTACGTATAACGTACAGCGTATAACGTATAACGTATAACGTATAACGTACAACGTACAACGTGTAACGTATAACGTATAACGTATAACATAGAACGTATAACGTACAGCGTATAACGTACAGCGTATAACGTACAGCGGATAACGTATAATGTACAACGTATAACGTACAACGTACAACGTGTAACGTATAACGTATAACGTATAACTTATAACGTACAGCGTATAACGTATAACGTATAACGTATAACGTACAGCGTATAACGTATAACGTACAACGTATAATGTACAACGTATAACGTACAACGTACAACGTGTAACGTATAACGTATAACGTATACCTTATAACGTACAGCGTATAACGTATAACGTATAACGTATAACGTACAACGTATAACGTACAGCGTATAACGTACAGCGTATAACGTACAGCGTATAACGTATAACGTATAACGTATAACGTATAACGTATAACGTATAACGTATAACGTATAACGTATAACGTATAACGTATAACGTATAACGTATAACGTATAACGTATAACGTATAACGTATAACGTATAACGTATAACGTATAACGTATAACGTATAACGTATAACGTATAACGTATAACGTATAACGTATAACGTATAACGTATAACGTATAACGTATAACGTATAACGTATAACGTATAACGTATAACGTATAACGTATAACGTATAACGTATAACGTATAACGTATAACGTATAACGTATAACGTATAACGTATAACGTATAACGTATAACGTATATCGTATAACGTATAACGTATAACGTATAACGTATAACGTATAACGTATAACGTATAACGTATTACGTATAACGTATAACGTATAACGTATAACGTATAACGTATAACGTATAACGTATAACGTATAACGTATAACGTATAACGTATAACGTATAACGTATAACGTATAACGTATAACGTATAACGTATAACGTATAACGTATAACGTATAACGTATAACGTATAACGTATAACGTATAACGTATAACGTATAACGTATAACGTATAACGTATAACGTATAACGTATAACGTATAACGTATATCGTATAACGTATAACGTATAACGTATAACGTATAACGTATAACGTATAACGTATAACGTATAACGTATAACGTATAACGTATAACGTATAACGTATAACGTATAACGTATAACGTATAACGTATAACGTATAACGTATAACGTATAACGTATAACGTATAACGTATAACGTATAACGTATAACGTATAACGTATAACGTATAACGTATAACGTATAACGTATAACGTATAACGTATAACGTATAACGTATAACGTATAACGTATAACGTATAACGTATAACGTATAACGTATAACGTATAACGTATAACGTATAACGTATAACGTATAACGTATAACGTATAACGTATAACGTATAACGTATAACGTATAACGTTTAACGTACAGCGTATAACGTATAACGTATAACGTACAACGTACAACGTGTAACGTATAACGTATAACGTATAACGTACAGCGTATAACGTAGAGCGTATAATTTACAGCGTATAACGTATAACGTATAACGTATAACGTATAACGTATAACGTATAACGTATAACGTATAACGTATAACGTATAACGTATAACGTATAACGTATAACGTATAACGTATAACGTATAACGTATAACGTATAACGTATAACGTACATCGTACAACGTACAACGTGTAACGTATAACGTATAACGTATAACGTACAGCGTATAACATACATCGTATATCGTACAGCGTATAACGTACAACGTATAAGGTATAACGTATAACGTATAACGTATAACGTATAACGTATAACGTATAACGTACAACGTATAATGTACAACGTATAACGTACAACGTACAACGTGTAACGTGTAACGTATAACGTATAACTTATAACGTACAGCGTATAACGTACAGCGTATAACGTATAACGTATAACGTACAACGTACAACGTGTAACGTATAACGTATAACGTATAACGTAGAACGTATAACGTACAGCGTATAACGTACAGCGTATAACGTACAGCGGATAACGTATAACGTACAACGTATAACGTACAACGTACAACGTGTAACGTATAACGTATAACGTATAACTTATAACGTACAGCGTATAACGTATAACGTATAACGTATAACGTACAGCGTATAACGTATAACGTACAACGTATAATGTACAACGTATAACGTACAACGTACAACGTGTAACGTATAACGTATAACGTATACCTTATAACGTACAGCGTATAACGTATAACGTATAACGTATAACGTACAACGTATAACGTACAGCGTATAACGTACAGCGTAATACGTACAGCGTATAACGTATAACGTATAACGTATAACGTATAACGTATAACGTATAACGTATAACGTATAACGTATAACGTATAACGTATAACGTATAACGTATAACGTATAACGTATAACGTATAACGTATAACGTATAACGTATAACGTATAACGTATAACGTATAACGTATAACGTATAACGTATAACGTATAACGTATAACGTATAACGTATAACGTATAACGTATAACGTATAACGTATAACGTATAACGTATAACGTATAACGTATAACGTATAACGTATAACGTATAACGTATAACGTATAACGTATAACGTATAACGTATAACGTATAACGTATAACGTATAACGTATAACGTATAACGTATAACGTATAACGTATAACGTATAACGTATAACGTATAACGTATAACGTATATCGTATAACGTATAACGTATAACGTATAACGTATAACGTATAACGTATAACGTATAACGTATAACGTATTACGTATAACGTATAACGTATAACGTATAACGTATAACGTATAACGTATAACGTATAACGTATAACGTATAACGTATAACGTATAACGTATAACGTATAACGTATAACGTATAACGTATAACGTGCAGCGTATAACGTATAACGTATAACGTATAACGTACAACGTACAACGTGTAACGTATAACGTATAACGTATAACGTAGAACGTATAACGTACAGCGTATAACGTACAGCGTATAACGTACAGCGGATAACGTATAATGTACAACGTATAACGTACAACGTACAACGTGTAACGTATAACGTATAACGTATAACTTATAACGTACAGCGTATAACGTATAACGTATAACGTATAACGTACAGCGTATAACGTATAACGTACAACGTATAATGTACAACGTATAACGTACAACGTACAACGTGTAACGTATAACGTATAACGTATACCTTATAACGTACAGCGTATAACGTATAACGTATAACGTATAACGTACAACGTATAACGTACAGCGTATAACGTACAGCGTATAACGTACAGCGTATAACGTAGAACGTATAACGTATAACGTATAACGTATAACGTATAACGTATAACGTATAACGTATAACGTATAACGTATAACGTATAACGTATAACGTATAACGTATAACGTATAACGTATAACGTATAACGTATAACGTATAACGTATAACGTATAACGTATAACGTATAACGTATAACGTATAACGTATAACGTATAACGTATAACGTATAACGTATAACGTATAACGTATAACGTATAACGTATAACGTATAACGTATAACGTATAACGTATAACGTATAACGTATAACGTATAACGTATAACGTATAACGTATAACGTATAACGTATAACGTATAACGTATAACGTATAACGTATAACGTATAACGTATAACGTATAACGTATAACGTATAACGTATAACGTATAACGTATAACGTATAACGTATAACGTATAACGTATAACGTATAACGTATAACGTATAACGTATAACGTATAACGTATAACGTATAACGTATAACGTATAACGTATAACGTATAACGTATAACGTATAACGTATAACGTATAACGTATAACGTATAACGTATAACGTATAACGTATAACGTATAACGTATAACGTATAACGTATAACGTATAACGTATAACGTATAACGTATAACGTATAACGTATAACGTATAACGTATAACGTATAACGTATAACGTATAACGTATAACGTATAACGTATAACGTATAACGTATAACGTATAACGTATAACGTATAACGTATAACGTATAACGTATAACGTATAACGTATAACGTATAACGTATAACGTATAACGTATAACGTATAACGTATAACGTATAACGTATAACGTATAACGTATAACGTATAACGTATAACGTATAACGTATAACGTATAACGTATAACGTATAACGTATAACGTATAACGTATAACGTATAACGTATAACGTATAACGTATAACGTATAACGTATAACGTATAACGTATAACGTATAACGTATAACGTATAACGTATAACGTATAACGTATAACGTATAACGTATAACGTATAACGTATAACGTATAACGTATAACGTATAACGTATAACGTATAACGTATAACGTATAACGTATAACGTATAACGTATAACGTATAACGTATAACGTATAACGTATAACGTATAACGTATAACGTATAACGTATAACGTATAACGTTTAACGTACAGCGTATAACGTATAACGTACAACGTATAATGTACAACGTATAACGTACAACGTATAACGTATATCGTATAACGTATAACGTATAACGTATAACATATAACGTACAACGTATAACGTACAACGTACAACGTGTAACGTACAGCGTATAACGTATAACGTACAACGTATAATGTACAACGTATAACGTACAACGTACAACGTGTAACGTATAACGTATAACGTATAACGTATAACTTATAACGTACAGCGTATAACGTACATCGTATAACGTATAACGTATAACGTATAACGTACAACGTACAACGTGTAACGTATAACGTATAACGTATAACGTACAGCGTATAACGTAGAGCGTATAATTTACAGCGTATAACGTACAACGTATAACGTATAACGTATAACGTATAACGTATAACGTATAACGTATAACGTATAACGTATAACGTATAACGTATAACGTATAACGTATAACGTATAACGTATAACGTATAACGTATAACGTATAACGTATAACGTATAACGTATAACGTATAACGTATAACGTATAACGTATAACGTATAACGTATAACGTATAACGTATAACGTATAACGTATAGCGTACAGCGTATAACGTACAGCGTATAACGTATAACGTATAACGTGTAACGTATAACGTATAACGTACAGCGTATAACGTACAGCGTATAACGTATAAGGTATAACGTACAGCGTATAACGTACAACGTATAACGTATAACGTATAACGTACAGCGTATAACGTACAGCGTATAACGTATAACGTATAACATATAACGTATAACGTATAACGTATAACGTATAACGTATAACGTATAACGTATAACGTATAACGTACAACGTACAACGTGTAACGTATAACGTATAACGTATAACGTACAGCGTATAACGTACAGCGTATAACGTACAGCGTATAACGTACAACGTATAACGTATACCGTATAACGTATAACGTATAACGTATAACGTATAACGTATAACGTATAACGTATAACGTATAACGTATAACGTATAACGTATAACGTATAACGTATAACGTATAACGTATAACGTATAACGTATAACGTATAACGTATAACGTATAACGTATAACGTATAACGTATAACGTATAACGTATAACGTATAACGTATAACGTATAACGTATAACGTATAACGTATAACGTATAACGTATAACGTATAACGTATAACGTATAACGTATAACGTATAACGTATAACGTATAACGTATAACGTATAACGTATAACGTATATCGTATAACGTATAACGTATAACGTATAACGTATAACGTATAACGTATAACGTATAACGTATAACGTATTACGTATAACGTATAACGTATAACGTATAACGTATAACGTATAACGTATAACGTATAACGTATAACGTATAACGTATAACGTATAACATATAACGTATAACGTATAACGTATAACGTATAACGTATAACGTATAACGTATAACGTATAACGTATAACGTATAACGTATAACGTATAACGTATAACGTATAACGTATAACGTTTAACGTACAGCGTATAACGTATAACGTACAACGTATAATGTACAACGTATAACGTACAACGTATAACGTATATCGTATAACGTATAACGTATAACGTATAACGTATAACGTATAACATATAACGTATAACGTATAACGTACAGCGTATAACGTATAACGTACAACGTATAACGTACAACGTACAACGTGTAACGTACAGCGTATAACGTATAACGTACAACGTATAATGTACAACGTATAACGTACAACGTACAACGTGTAACGTATAACGTATAACGTATAACGTATAACTTATAACGTACAGCGTATAACGTAGAGCGTATAACGTATAACGTATAACGTATAACGTACAACGTACAACGTGTAACGTATAACGTATAACGTATAACGTACAGCGTATAACGTAGAGCGTATAACGTACAGCGTATAACGTACAACGTATAACGTATAACGTATAACGTATAACGTATAACGTATAACGTATAACGTATAACGTATAACGTACAGCGTATAACGTATAACGTACAACGTATAATGTACAACGTATAACGTACAACGTATAACGTACAACGTACAACGTGTAACGTATAACGTATAACGTATAACTTATAACATACAGCGTATAGCGTACAGCGTATAACGTACAGCGTATAACGTATAACGTATAACGTGTAACGTATAACGTATAACGTACAGCGTATAACGTACAGCGTATAACGTATAAGGTATAACGTACAGCGTATAACGTACAACGTATAACGTATAACGTATAACGTACAGCGTATAACGTACAGCGTATAACGTATAACGTATAACATATAACGTATAACGTATAACGTATAACGTATAACGTATAACGTATAACGTATAACGTACAACGTACAACGTGTAACGTATAACGTATAACGTATAACGTACAGCGTATAACGTACAGCGTATAACGTACAGCGTATAACGTACAACGTATAACGTATACCGTATAACGTATAACGTATAACGTATAACGTATAACGTATAACGTATAACGTATAACGTATAACGTATAACGTATAACGTATAACGTATAACGTATAACGTATAACGTATAACGTATAACGTATAACGTATAACGTATAACGTATAACGTATAACGTATAACGTATAACGTATAACGTATAACGTATAACGTATAACGTATAACGTATAACGTATAACGTATAACGTATAACGTATAACGTATAACGTATAACGTATAAGGTATAACGTATAACGTATAACGTATAACGTATAACGTATAACGTATAACGTATAACGTATAACGTATAACGTATAACGTATAACGTATAACGTATAACGTATAACGTATAACGTATAACGTATAACGTATAACGTATAACGTATAACGTATAACGTATAACGTATAACGTATAACGTATAACGTATAACGTATAACGTATAACGTATAACGTATAACGTATAACGTATAACGTATAACGTATAACGTATAACGTATAACGTATAACGTATAACGTTTAACGTACAGCGTATAACGTATAACGTACAACGTATAACGTACAACGTATAACGTACAACGTATAACGTATATCGTATAACGTATAACGTATAACGTATAACGTATAACGTATAACATATAACGTATAACGTATAACGTACAGCGTATAACGTATAACGTACAACGTATAACGTACAACGTACAACGTGTAACGTACAGCGTATAACGTATAACGTACAACGTATAATGTACAACGTATAACGTACAACGTACAACGTGTAACGTATAACGTATAACGTATAACGTATAACGTATAACTTATAACGTACAGCGTATAACGTACAGCGTATAACGTATAACGTATAACGTATAACGTACAACGTACAACGTGTAACGTATAACGTATAACGTATAACGTACAGCGTATAACGTAGAGCGTATAACGTACAGCGTATAACGTACAACGTATAACGTATAACGTATAACGTATAACGTATAACGTATAACGTATAAAGTATAACGTATAACGTATAACGTACAACGTATAACGTATATCGTATAACGTATAACGTATAACGTATAACGTATAACGTATAACGTATAACGTATAACGTATAACGTATAACGTATAACGTATAACGTATAACGTATAACGTATAACGTATAACGTATAACGTATAACGTATAACGTATAACGTATAACGTATAACGTACAACGTATAATGTACAACGTATAACGTACAACGTATAACGTATATCGTATAACGTATAACGTATAACGTATAACGTATAACGTATAACGTATAACGTATAACATATAACGTATAACGTATAACGTACAGCGTATAACGTATAACGTACAACGTATAACGTACAACGTACAACGTGTAACGTACAGCGTATAACGTATAACGTACAACGTATAATGTACAACGTATAACGTACAACGTACAACGTGTAACGTATAACGTATAACGTATAACGTATAACTTATAACGTACAGCGTATAACGTACAGCGTATAACGTACAACGTATAACGTATATCGTATAACGTATAACGTATAACGTATAACGTATAACGTATAACGTATAACGTATAACGTACAACGTATAACGTGTAACGTACAACGTGTAACGTATAACGTATAACGTATAACTTATAACATACAGCGTATAGCGTACAGCGTATAACGTACAGCGTATAACGTATAACGTATAACGTGTAACGTATAACGTGTAACGTACAGCGTATAACGTACAGCGTATAACGTATAAGGTATAACGTACTGCGTATAACGTACAACGTATAACGTATAACGTATAACGTATAACGTATAACGTACAGCGTATAACGTACAGCGTATATCGTACAGCGTATAACGTACAACGTATAACGTACAACGTATAACGTACAACGTACAACGTGTAACGTACAGCGTATAACGTATAACATACAACGTATAACGTACAACGTATAACGTATAACGTACAACGTATAACGTATAACGTATAACGTATAACGTATAACGTATAACGTATAACGTATAACGTATAACGTATAACGTATAACGTATAACGTATAACGTATAACGTATAACGTATAACGTATAACGTATAACGTATAACGTACATCGTACAACGTGTAACGTATAACATATAACGTTCAACATATAACGTACTACGTATAACGTATAACGTACAACGTATAACGTACAACGTACAACGTGTAACGTATAACGTATAACGTATAACGTACAGCGTATAACGTACAGCGTATATCGTACAGCGTATAACGTACAACGTATAAGGTATAACGTACAACGTACAACGTGTAACGCATAACGTATAACGTATAACGTATAACTTATAACGTACAGCGTATAACGTATAACGTATAACGTATAACGTACAGCGTATAACGTATAACGTACAACGTATAACGTACAACGTACAACGTGTAACTCATAACGTATAACGTATAACTTATAACGTACAGCGTATAACGTATAACGTATAACGTATAACGTATATCGTATAACGTATAACGTATAACGTATAACGTACAGCGTATAACGTATAACATACAACGTATAACGTACAACGTATAACGTATAACGTACAACGTATAACGTATAACGTATAACGTATAACGTATAACGTATAACGTATAACGTATAACGTATAACGTATAACGTATAACGTACATCGTACAACGAGTAACGTATAACATATAACGCACAACATATAACGTACAACGTATAACGTATAACGTACAACGTATAACGTACAACGTACAACGTGTAACGTACAACGTATAACGTATACCGTATACCGTATAACGTATACCGTATACCGTATAACGTATAACGTATAACGTATAACGTATAACGTATAACGTATAACGTATAACGTATAACGTATAACGTATAACGTATAACGTATAACGTATAACGTATAACGTATAACGTATAACGTATAACGTATAACGTATAACGTATAACGTATAACGTATAACGTACATCGTACAACGTGTAACGTATAACATATAACGTACAACATATAACGTACAACGTATAACGTATAACGTATAACGTATAACGTACAGCGTATAACGTACAGCGTATAACGTATAACGTATAACATACAACGTATAACGTACAACGTATAACGTATAACGTATAACGTACATCGTACAACGTGTAACGTATAACATATAACGTACAACATATAACATACAACGTATAACGTATAACGTATATCGTATAACGTATAACGTATAACGTATAACGTATAACGTATAACGTACAGCGTATAACGTATAACATACAACGTATAACGTACAACGTATAACGTACAACGTACAACGTGTAACGTATAACGTATAACGTATAACGTGTAACGTATAACGTATAACGTACAGCGTATAACGTACAGCGTATAACGTATAACGTATAAGGTATAACGTACAGCGTATAACGTACAACGTATAACGTATAACGTATAACGTACAGCGTATAACGTACAGCGTATAACGTATAACGTATAACCTATAACGTACAACGTATAACGTATAACGTACAGCGTATAACGTATAACATACAACGTATAACGTACAACGTATAACGTACAACGTATAACGTTCAACGTATAACGTACAACGTACAACGTGTAACGTATAACGTATAACGTACAGCGTATAACGTATAACGTACAACGTATAATGTACAACGTATAACGTACAACGTACAACGTGTAACGTATAACGTATAACGTATAACGTATAACGTACATCGTACAACGTGTAACGTATAACATATAACGTACAACATATAACGTACAACGTATAACGTATAACGTACAACGTATAACGTACAACGTACAACGTGTAACGTATAACGTATAACGTATAACGTACAGCGTATAACGTACAGCGTATATCGTACAGCGTATAACGTACAACGTATAACGTACAACGTATAACGTACAACGTACAACGTGTAACGTACAGCGTATAACGTATAACATACAACGTATAACGTACAACGTATAACGTATAACGTACAACGTATAACGTATAACGTATAACGTATAACGTATAACGTATAACATATAACGTATAACGTATAACGTATAACGTATAACGTATAACGTATAACGTATAACGTACATCGTACAACGTGTAACGTATAACATATAACGTTCAACATATAACGTACTACGTATAACGTATAACGTACAACGTATAACGTACAACGTACAACGTGTAACGTATAACGTATAACGTACAGCGTATAACGTACAGCGTATATCGTACAGCGTATAACGTACAACGTATAAGGTATAACGTACAACGTACAACGTGTAACGCATAACGTATAACGTATAACTTATAACGTACAGCGTATAACGTATAACGTATAACGTATAACGTACAGCGTATAACGTATAACGTACAACGTATAATGTACAACGTATAACGTACAACGTACAACGTGTAACGTATAACGTATAACGTATAACTTATAACGTACAGCGTATAACGTATAACGTACAACGTATAATGTACAACGTATAACGTACAACGTACAACGTGTAACGTATAACGTATAACGTACATCGTACAACGTGTAACGTATAACATATAACGTACAACATATAACGTACAACGTATAACGTATAACGTACAACGTATAACGTACAACGTACAACGTGTAACGTATAACGTATAACGTATAACGTACAGCGTATAACGTACAGCGTATATCGTACAGCGTATAACGTACAACGTATAACGTACAACGTATAACGTACAACGTACAACGTGTAACGTACAGTGTATAACGTATAACATACAACGTATAACGTACAACGTATAACGTATAACGTACAACGTATAACGTATAACGTATAACGTATAACGTATAACGTATAACGTATAACGTATAACGTATAACGTATAACGTATAACGTATAACGTATAACGTATAACGTATAACGTATAACGTATAACGTATAACGTATAACGTATAACGTATAACGTATAACGTATAACGTATAACGTATAACGTATAACGTATAACGTATAACGTATAACGTATAACGTATAACGTATAACGTACATCGTACAACGTGTAACGTATAACATATAACGTTCAATATATAACGTACTACGTATAACGTATAACGTACAACGTATAACGTACAACGTACAACGTGTAACGTATAACGTATAACGTACAGCGTATAACGTACAGCGTATATCGTACAGCGTATAACGTACAACGTATAAGGTATAACGTACAACGTACAACGTGTAACGCATAACGTATAACGTATAACTTATAACGTACAGCGTATAACGTATAACGTATAACGTATAACGTACAGCGTATAACGTATAACGTACAACGTATAATGTACAACGTATAACGTACAACGTACAACGTGTAACGTATAACGTATAACGTATAACTTATAACGTACAGCGTATAACGTATAACGTACAACGTATAATGTACAACGTATAACGTACAACGTACAACGTGTAACGTATAACGTATAACGTATAACTTATAACGTACAGCGTATAACGTACAACGTATAACGTACAACGTACAACGTGTAACGTATAACGTATAACGTACAGCGTATAACGTACAGCGTATATCGTACAGCGTATAACGTACAACGTATAAGGTATAACGTACAACGTACAACGTGTAACGCATAACGTATAACGTATAACGTATAACTTATAACGTACAGCGTATAACGTATAACGTATAACGTATAACGTACAGCGTATAACGTATAACGTACAACGTATAACGTACAACGTACAACGTGTAACGCATAACGTATAACGTATAACTTATAACGTACAGCGTATAACGTATAACGTATAACGTATAACGTATATCGTATAACGTATAACGTATAACGTATAACGTACAGCGTATAACGTATAACATACAACGTATAACGTACAACGTATAACGTATAACGTACAACGTATAACGTATAACGTATAACGTATAACGTATAACGTATAACGTATAACGTATAACGTACATCGTACAACGTGTAACGTATAACATATAACGCACAACATATAACGTACAACGTATGACGTATAACGTACAACGTATAACGTACAACGTACAACGTGTAACGTACAACGTATAACGTATACCGTATACCGTATAACGTATACCGTATACCGTATAACGTATAACGTATAACGTATAACGTATAACGTATAACGTATAACGTATAACGTATAACGTATAACGTATAACGTATAACGTATAACGTATAACGTATAACGTATAACGTATAACGTATAACGTATAACGTATAACGTATAACGTATAACGTATAACGTATAACGTACATCGTACAACGTGTAACGTATAACATATAACGTACAACATATAACGTACAACGTATAACGTATAACGTACAGCGTATAACGTACAGCGTATAACGTATAACGTATAACATACAACGTATAACGTACAACGTATAACGTATAACGTATAACGTACATCGTACAACGTGTAACGTATAACATATAACGTACAACATATAACGTACAACGTATAACGTATAACGTATATCGTATAACGTATAACGTATAACGTATAACGTATAACGTATAACGTACAGCGTATAACGTATAACATACAACGTATAACGTACAACGTATAACGTACAACGTACAACGTGTAACGTATAACGTATAACGTATAACGTGTAACGTATAACGTATAACGTACAGCGTATAACGTACAGCGTATAACGTATAACGTATAAGGTATAACGTACAGCGTATAACGTACAACGTATAACGTATAACGTATAACGTACAGCGTATAACGTACAGCGTATAACGTATAACGTATAACGTATAACGTACAACGTATAACGTATAACGTACAGCGTATAACGTATAACGTACAACGTATAACGTACAACGTATAACGTACAACGTATAACGTTCAACGTATAACGTACAACGTACAACGTGTAACGTATAACGTATAACGTACAGCGTATAACGTATAACGTATAACGTATAATGTACAACGTATAACGTACAACGTACAACGTGTAACGTATAACGTATAACGTATAACGTACATCGTACAACGTGTAACGTATAACATATAACGTACAACATATAACGTACAACGTATAACGTATAACGTACAACGTATAACGTACAACGTACAACGTATAACGTACAACGTATAACGTATAACGTTCAACGTATAACGTATAACGTATAACGTATAACGTATAACGTATAACGTATAACGTATAACGTATAACGTATAACGTATAACGTATAACGTACATCGTACAACGTGTAACGTATAACATATAACGTTCAACATATAACGTACTACGTATAACGTATAACGTACAACGTATAACGTATAACGTGTAACGTATAACGTATAACGTACAGCGTATAACGTACAGCGTATAACGTATAACGTATAAGGTATAACGTACAGCGTATAACGTACAACGTATAACGTATAACGTATAACGTACAGCGTATAACGTACAGCGTATAACGTATAACGTATAACGTATAACGTACAACGTATAACGTATAACGTACAGCGTATAACGTATAACGTACAACGTATAACGTACAACGTATAACGTACAACGTATAACGTTCAACGTATAACGTACAACGTACAACGTGTAACGTATAACGTATAACGTACAGCGTATAACGTATAACGTACAACGTATAATGTACAACGTATAACGTACAACGTACAACGTGTAACGTATAACGTATAACGTATAACGTATAACGTACATCGTACAACGTGTAACGTATAACATATAACGTACAACATATAACGTACAACGTATAACGTATAACGTACAACGTATAACGTACAACGTACAACGTGTAACGTATAACGTATAACGTATAACGTATAACGTATAACGTATAACGTATAACGTATAACGTATAACGTATAACGTACATCGTACAACGTGTAACGTATAACATATAACGTTCAACATATAACGTACTACGTATAACGTATAACGTACAACGTATAACGTACAACGTACAACGTGTAACGTATAACGTATAACGTACAGCGTATAACGTACAGCGTATATCGTACAGCGTATAACGTACAACGTATAAGGTATAACGTACAACGTACAACGTGTAACGCATAACGTATAACGTATAACTTATAACGTACAGCGTATAACGTATAACGTATAACGTATAACGTACAGCGTATAACGTATAACGTACAACGTATAATGTACAACGTATAACGTACAACGTACAACGTACAACGTGTAACGTATAACGTATAACGTATAACTTATAACGTACAGCGTATAACGTATAACGTACAACGTATAATGTACAACGTATAACGTACAACGTACAACGTGTAACGTATAACGTATAACGTATAACTTATAACGTACAGCGTATAACGTACAACGTATAACGTACAACGTACAACGTGTAACGTATAACGTATAACGTACAGCGTATAACGTACAGCGTATATCGTACAGCGTATAACGTACAACGTATAAGGTATAACGTACAACGTACAACGTGTAACGCATAACGTATAACGTATAACGTATAACTTATAACGTACAGCGTATAACGTATAACGTATAACGTATAACGTACAGCGTATAACGTATAACGTATAACGTATAACGTACAACGTACAACGTGTAACGCATAACGTATAACGTATAACTTATAACGTACAGCGTATAACGTATAACGTATAACGTATAACGTATATCGTATAACGTATAACGTATAACGTATAACGTATAACGTATAACGTACAGCGTATAACGTATAACATACAACGTATAACGTACAACGTATAACGTATAACGTACAACTTATAACGTATAACGTATAACGTATAACGTATAACGTATAACGTATAACGTATAACGTATAACGTATAACGTATAACGTACAACGTACAACGTGTAACGTATAACGTATAACGTATAACTTATAACGTACAGCGTATAACGTATAACGTACAACGTATAATGTACAACGTATAACGTACAACGTACAACGTGTAACGTATAACGTATAACGTACATCGTACAACGTGTAACGTATAACATATAACGTACAACATATAACGTACAACGTATAACGTATAACGTACAACGTATAACGTACAACGTACAACGTGTAACGTATAACGTATAACGTATAACGTACAGCGTATAACGTACAGCGTATATCGTACAGCGTATAACGTACAACGTATAACGTACAACGTATAACGTACAACGTACAACGTGTAACGTACAGTGTATAACGTATAACATACAACGTATAACGTACAACGTATAACGTATAACGTACAACGTATAACGTATAACGTATAACGTATAACGTATAACGTATAACGTATAACGTATAACGTATAACGTATAACGTATAACGTATAACGTATAACGTATAACGTATAACGTATAACGTATAACGTATAACGTATAACGTATAACGTATAACGTATAACGTATAACGTATAACGTATAACGTATAACGTATAACGTATAACGTATAACGTATAACGTATAACGTATAACGTATAACGTACATCGTACAACGTGTAACGTATAACATATAACGTTCAATATATAACGTACTACGTATAACGTATAACGTACAACGTATAACGTACAACGTACAACGTGTAACGTATAACGTATAACGTACAGCGTATAACGTACAGCGTATATCGTACAGCGTATAACGTACAACGTATAAGGTATAACGTACAACGTACAACGTGTAACGCATAACGTATAACGTATAACTTATAACGTACAGCGTATAACGTATAACGTATAACGTATAACGTACAGCGTATAACGTATAACGTACAACGTATAATGTACAACGTATAACGTACAACGTACAACGTGTAACGTATAACGTATAACGTATAACTTATAACGTACAGCGTATAACGTATAACGTACAACGTATAATGTACAACGTATAACGTACAACGTACAACGTGTAACGTATAACGTATAACGTATAACTTATAACGTACAGCGTATAACGTACAACGTATAACGTACAACGTACAACGTGTAACGTATAACGTATAACGTACAGCGTATAACGTACAGCGTATATCGTACAGCGTATAACGTACAACGTATAAGGTATAACGTACAACGTACAACGTGTAACGCATAACGTATAACGTATAACGTATAACTTATAACGTACAGCGTATAACGTATAACGTATAACGTATAACGTACAGCGTATAACGTATAACGTACAACGTATAACGTACAACGTACAACGTGTAACGCATAACGTATAACGTATAACTTATAACGTACAGCGTATAACGTATAACGTATAACGTATAACGTATATCGTATAACGTATAACGTATAACGTATAACGTACAGCGTATAACGTATAACATACAACGTATAACGTACAACGTATAACGTATAACGTACAACGTATAACGTATAACGTATAACGTATAACGTATAACGTATAACGTATAACGTATAACGTACATCGTACAACGTGTAACGTATAACATATAACGCACAACATATAACGTACAACGTATGACGTATAACGTACAACGTATAACGTACAACGTACAACGTGTAACGTACAACGTATAACGTATACCGTATACCGTATAACGTATACCGTATACCGTATAACGTATAACGTATAACGTATAACGTATAACGTATAACGTATAACGTATAACGTATAACGTATAACGTATAACGTATAACGTATAACGTATAACGTATAACGTATAACGTATAACGTATAACGTATAACGTATAACGTATAACGTATAACGTATAACGTATAACGTATAACGTACATCGTACAACGTGTAACGTATAACATATAACGTACAACATATAACGTACAACGTATAACGTATAACGTACAGCGTATAACGTACAGCGTATAACGTATAACGTATAACATACAGCGTATAACGTACAACGTATAACGTATAACGTATAACGTACATCGTACAACGTGTAACGTATAACATATAACGTACAACATATAACATACAACGTATAACGTATAACGTATATCGTATAACGTATAACGTATAACGTATAACGTATAACGTATAACGTACAGCGTATAACGTATAACATACAACGTATAACGTACAACGTATAACGTACAACGTACAACGTGTAACGTATAACGTATAACGTATAACGTGTAACGTATAACGTATAACGTACAGCGTATAACGTACAGCGTATAACGTATAACGTATAAGGTATAACGTACAGCGTATAACGTACAACGTATAACGTATAACGTATAACGTACAGCGTATAACGTACAGCGTATAACGTATAACGTATAACGTATAACGTACAACGTATAACGTATAACGTACAGCGTATAACGTATAACGTACAACGTATAACGTACAACGTATAACGTACAACGTATAACGTTCAACGTATAACGTACAACGTACAACGTGTAACGTATAACGTATAACGTACAGCGTATAACGTATAACGTATAACGTATAATGTACAACGTATAACGTACAACGTACAACGTGTAACGTATAACGTATAACGTATAACGTATAACGTACATCGTACAACGTGTAACGTATAACATATAACGTACAACATATAACGTACAACGTATAACGTATAACGTACAACGTATAACGTACAACGTACAACGTATAACGTACAACGTATAACGTTCAACGTATAACGTATAACGTATAACGTATAACGTATAACGTATAACGTATAACGTATAACGTATAACGTATAACGTATAACGTATAACGTATAACGTACATCGTACAACGTGTAACGTATAACATATAACGTTCAACATATAACGTACTACGTATAACGTATAACGTACAACGTATAACGTATAACGTGTAACGTATAACGTATAACGTACAGCGTATAACGTACAGCGTATAACGTATAACGTATAAGGTATAACGTACAGCGTATAACGTACAACGTATAACGTATAACGTATAACGTACAGCGTATAACGTACAGCGTATAACGTATAACGTATAACGTATAACGTACAACGTATAACGTATAACGTACAGCGTATAACGTATAACGTACAACGTATAACGTACAACGTATAACGTACAACGTATAACGTTCAACGTATAACGTACAACGTACAACGTGTAACGTATAACGTATAACGTACAGCGTATAACGTATAACGTACAACGTATAATGTACAACGTATAACGTACAACGTACAACGTGTAACGTATAACGTATAACGTATAACGTATAACGTACATCGTACAACGTGTAACGTATAACATATAACGTACAACATATAACGTACAACGTATAACGTATAACGTACAACGTATAACGTAAAACGTACAACGTGTAACGTATAACGTATAACGTATAACGTATAACGTATAACGTATAACGTATAACGTATAACGTATAACGTATAACGTACATCGTACAACGTGTAACGTATAACATATAACGTTCAACATATAACGTACTACGTATAACGTATAACGTACAACGTATAACGTACAACGTACAACGTGTAACGTATAACGTATAACGTACAGCGTATAACGTACAGCGTATATCGTACAGCGTATAACGTACAACGTATAAGGTATAACGTACAACGTACAACGTGTAACGCATAACGTATAACGTATAACTTATAACGTACAGCGTATAACGTATAACGTATAACGTATAACGTACAGCGTATAACGTACAACGTACAACGTACAACGTGTAACGTATAACGTATAACGTATAACTTATAACGTACAGCGTATAACGTATAACGTACAACGTATAATGTACAACGTATAACGTACAACGTACAACGTGTAACGTATAACGTATAACGTATAACTTATAACGTACAGCGTATAACGTACAACGTATAACGTACAACGTACAACGTGTAACGTATAACGTATAACGTACAGCGTATAACGTACAGCGTATATCGTACAGCGTATAACGTACAACGTATAAGGTATAACGTACAACGTACAACGTGTAACGCATAACGTATAACGTATAACGTATAACTTATAACGTACAGCGTATAACGTATAACGTATAACGTATAACGTACAGCGTATAACGTATAACGTATAACGTATAACGTACAACGTACAACGTGTAACGCATAACGTATAACGTATAACTTATAACGTACAGCGTATAACGTATAACGTATAACGTATAACGTATATCGTATAACGTATAACGTATAACGTATAACGTATAACGTATAACGTACAGCGTATAACGTATAACATACAACGTATAACGTACAACGTATAACGTATAACGTACAACTTATAACGTATAACGTATAACGTATAACGTATAACGTATAACGTATAACGTATAACGTATAACGTATAACGTATAACGTATAACGTACATCGTACAACGTGTAACGTATAACATATAACGTACAACATATAACGTACAACGTATAACGTATAACGTACAACGTATAACGTACAACGTACAACGTGTAACGTACAACGTATAACGTATACCGTATACCGTATAACGTATACCGTATACCGTATAACGTATAACGTATAACGTATAACGTATAACGTATAACGTATAACGTATAACGTATAACGTATAACGTATAACGTATAACGTATAACGTATAACGTATAACGTATAACGTATAACGTATAACGTATAACGTATAACGTACATCGTACAACGTGTAACGTATAACATATAACGTACAACATATAACGTACAACGTATAACGTATAACGTATAACGTATAACGTATAACGTATGACGTATAACGTATAACGTACAGCGTATAACGTATAACATACAACGTATAACGTACAACGTATAACGTATAACGTATAACGTACATCGTACAACGTGTAACGTATAACATATAACGTACAACATATAACATACAACGTATAACGTATAACGTATATCGTATAACGTATAACGTATAACGTATAACGTATAACGTGTAACGTATAACGTACAGCGTATAACGTATAACATACAACGTATAACGTACAACGTATAACGTATAACGTACAACGTATAACGTATAACGTATAACGTATAACGTTTAACGTATAACGTACATCGTACAACGTGTAACGTATAACATATAACGTACAACATATAACGTACAACGTATAACGTATAACGTACAACGTATAACGTACAACGTACAACGTGTAACGTATAACGTATAACGTATAACGTACAGCGTATAACATACATCGTATATCGTACAGCGTATAACGTACAACGTATAAGGTATAACGTATAACGTATAACGTATAACGTATAACGTATAACGTATAACGTACAACGTATAATGTACAACGTATAACGTACAACGTACAACGTGTAACGTGTAACGTATAACGTATAACTTATAACGTACAGCGTATAACGTACAGCGTATAACGTATAACGTATAACGTACAACGTACAACGTGTAACGTATAACGTATAACGTATAACGTAGAACGTATAACGTACAGCGTATAACGTACAGCGTATAACGTACAGCGGATAACGTATAATGTACAACGTATAACGTACAACGTACAACGTGTAACGTATAACGTATAACGTATAACTTATAACGTACAGCGTATAACGTATAACGTATAACGTATAACGTACAGCGTATAACGTATAACGTACAACGTATAATGTACAACGTATAACGTACAACGTACAACGTGTAACGTATAACGTATAACGTATACCTTATAACGTACAGCGTATAACGTATAACGTATAACGTATAACGTACAACGTATAACGTACAGCGTATAATGTACAGCGTATAACGTACAGCGTATAACGTATAACGTATAACGTATAACGTATAACGTATAACGTATAACGTATAACGTATAACGTATAACGTATAACGTATAACGTATAACGTATAACGTATAACGTATAACGTATAACGTATAACGTATAACGTATAACGTATAACGTATAACGTATAACGTATAACGTATAACGTATAACGTATAACGTATAACGTATAACGTATAACGTATAACGTATAACGTATAACGTATAACGTATAACGTATAACGTATAACGTATAACGTATAACGTATAACGTATAACGTATAACGTATAACGTATAACGTATAACGTATAACGTATAACGTATAACGTATAACGTATAACGTATAACGTATAACGTATAACGTATAACGTATAACGTATAACGTATAACGTATAACGTATAACGTATAACGTATAACGTATATCGTATAACGTATAACGTATAACGTATAACGTATAACGTATAACGTATAACGTATAACGTATAACGTATTACGTATAACGTATAACGTATAACGTATAACGTATAACGTATAACGTATAACGTATAACGTATAACGTATAACGTATAACGTATAACGTATAACGTATAACGTATAACGTATAACGTATAACGAATTACGTATAACGTACAGCGTATAACGTATAACGTATAACGTATAACGTACAACGTACAACGTGTAACGTATAACGTATAACGTATAACATAGAACGTATAACGTACAGCGTATAACGTACAGCGTATAACGTACAGCGGATAACGTATAATGTACAACGTATAACGTACAACGTACAACGTGTAACGTATAACGTATAACGTATAACTTATAACGTACAGCGTATAACGTATAACGTATAACGTATAACGTACAGCGTATAACGTATAACGTACAACGTATAATGTACAACGTATAACGTACAACGTACAACGTGTAACGTATAACGTATAACGTATACCTTATAACGTACAGCGTATAACGTATAACGTATAACGTATAACGTACAACGTATAACGTACAGCGTATAACGTACAGCGTATAACGTACAGCGTATAACGTATAACGTATAACGTATAACGTATAACGTATAACGTATAACGTATAACGTATAACGTATAACGTATAACGTATAACGTATAACGTATAACGTATAACGTATAACGTATAACGTATAACGTATAACGTATAACGTATAACGTATAACGTATAACGTATAACGTATAACGTATAACGTATAACGTATAACGTATAACGTATAACGTATAACGTATAACGTATAACGTATAACGTATAACGTATAACGTATAACGTATAACGTATAACGTATAACGTATAACGTATAACGTATAACGTATAACGTATAACGTATATCGTATAACGTATAACGTATAACGTATAACGTATAACGTATAACGTATAACGTATAACGTATTACGTATAACGTATAACGTATAACGTATAACGTATAACGTATAACGTATAACGTATAACGTATAACGTATAACGTATAACGTATAACGTATAACGTATAACGTATAACGTATAACGTATAACGTATAACGTATAACGTATAACGTATAACGTATAACGTATAACGTATAACGTATAACGTATAACGTATAACGTATAACGTATAACGTATAACGTATAACGTATAACGTATAACGTATAACGTATAACGTATAACGTATAACGTATAACGTATAACGTATAACGTATAACGTATAACGTATAACGTATAACGTATAACGTATAACGTATAACGTATAACGTATAACGTATAACGTATAACGTATAACGTATAACGTATAACGTATAACGTATAACGTATAACGTATAACGTATAACGTATAACGTATAACGTATAACGTATAACGTATAACGTATAACGTATAACGTATAACGTATAACGTATAACGTATAACGTATAACGTATAACGTATAACGTATAACGTATAACGTATAACGTATAACGTATAACGTATAACGTATAACGTATAACGTATAACGTATAACGTATAACGTATAACGTATAACGTATAACGTATAACGTATAACGTATAACGTATAACGTATAACGTATAACGTATAACGTATAACGTATAACGTATAACGTATAACGTATAACGTATAACGTATAACGTATAACGTATAACGTATAACGTATAACGTTTAACGTACAGCGTATAACGTATAACGTATAACGTACAACGTACAACGTGTAACGTATAACGTATAACGTATAACGTACAGCGTATAACGTAGAGCGTATAATTTACAGCGTATAACGTACAACGTATAACGTATAACGTATAACGTATAACGTATAACGTATAACGTATAACGTATAACGTATAACGTATAACGTATAACGTATAACGTATAACGTATAACGTATAACGTACATCGTACAACGTACAACGTGTAACGTATAACGTATAACGTATAACGTACAGCGTATAACATACATCGTATATCGTACAGCGTATAACGTACAACGTATAAGGTATAACGTGTAACGTATAACGTATAACGTATAACTTATAACGTACAGCGTATAACGTATAACGTATAACGTATAACGTACAGCGTATAACGTATAACGTACAACGTATAATGTACAACGTATAACGTACAACGTACAACGTGTAACGTATAACGTATAACGTATACCTTATAACGTACAGCGTATAACGTATAACGTATAACGTATAACGTACAACGTATAACGTACAGCGTATAATGTACAGCGTATAACGTACAGCGTATAACGTATAACGTATAACGTATAACGTATAACGTATAACGTATAACGTATAACGTATAACGTATAACGTATAACGTATAACGTATAACGTATAACGTATAACGTATAACGTATAACGTATAACGTATAACGTATAACGTATAACGTATAACGTATAACGTATAACGTATAACGTATAACGTATAACGTATAACGTATAACGTATAACGTATAACGTATAACGTATAACGTATAACGTATAACGTATAACGTATAACGTATAACGTATAACGTATAACGTATAACGTATAACGTATAACGTATAACGTATAACGTATAACGTATAACGTATAACGTATAACGTATAACGTATAACGTATAACGTATAACGTATAACGTATAACGTATAACGTATAACGTATAACGTATAACGTATAACGTATAACGTATAACGTATATCGTATAACGTATAACGTATAACGTATAACGTATAACGTATAACGTATAACGTATAACGTATAACGTATTACGTATAACGTATAACGTATAACGTATAACGTATAACGTATAACGTATAACGTATAACGTATAACGTATAACGTATAACGTATAACGTATAACGTATAACGTATAACGTATAACGTATAACGTATTACGTATAACGTACAGCGTATAACGTATAACGTATAACGTATAACGTACAACGTACAACGTGTAACGTATAACGTATAACGTATAACATAGAACGTATAACGTACAGCGTATAACGTACAGCGTATAACGTACAGCGGATAACGTATAATGTACAACGTATAACGTACAACGTACAACGTGTAACGTATAACGTATAACGTATAACTTATAACGTACAGCGTATAACGTATAACGTATAACGTATAACGTACAGCGTATAACGTATAACGTACAACGTATAATGTACAACGTATAACGTACAACGTACAACGTGTAACGTATAACGTATAACGTATACCTTATAACGTACAGCGTATAACGTATAACGTATAACGTATAACGTACAACGTATAACGTACAGCGTATAACGTACAGCGTATAACGTACAGCGTATAACGTATAACGTATAACGTATAACGTATAACGTATAACGTATAACGTATAACGTATAACGTATAACGTATAACGTATAACGTATAACGTATAACGTATAACGTATAACGTATAACGTATAACGTATAACGTATAACGTATAACGTATAACGTATAACGTATAACGTATAACGTATAACGTATAACGTATAACGTATAACGTATAACGTATAACGTATAACGTATAACGTATAACGTATAACGTATAACGTATAACGTATAACGTATAACGTATAACGTATAACGTATAACGTATAACGTATAACGTATAACGTATAACGTATAACGTATAACGTATAACGTATAACGTATAACGTATAACGTATAACGTATAACGTATAACGTATAACGTATAACGTATAACGTATAACGTATAACGTATAACGTATAACGTATAACGTATAACGTATAACGTATAACGTATAACGTATAACGTATAACGTATAACGTATAACGTATAACGTATAACGTATAACGTATAACGTATAACGTATAACGTATAACGTATAACGTATAACGTATAACGTATAACGTATAACGTATAACGTATAACGTATAACGTATAACGTATAACGTATAACGTATAACGTATAACGTATAACGTATAACGTATAACGTATAACGTATAACGTATAACGTATAACGTATAACGTATAACGTATAACGTATAACGTATAACGTATAACGTATAACGTATAACGTATAACGTATAACGTATAACGTATAACGTATAACGTATAACGTATAACGTATAACGTATAACGTATAACGTATATCGTATAACGTATAACGTATAACGTATAACGTATAACGTATAACGTATAACGTATAACGTATAACGTATAACGTATAACGTATAACGTATAACGTATAACGTATAACGTATAACGTATAACGTATAACGTATAACGTATAACGTATAACGTATAACGTATAACGTATAACGTATAACGTATAACGTATAACGTATAACGTATAACGTATATCGTATAACGTATAACGTATAACGTATAACGTATAACGTATAACGTATAAACGTATAACGTATAACGTATAACGTATAACGTATAACGTATAACGTATAACGTATAACGTATAACGTATAACGTATAACGTATAACGTATAACGTATAACGTATAACGTATAACGTATAACGTATAACGTATAACGTATAACGTATAACGTATAACGTATAACGTATAACGTATAACGTATAACGTATAACGTATAACGTATAACGTATAACGTATAACGTATAACGTATAACGTATAACGTATAACGTATAACGTATAACGTATAACGTATAACGTATAACGTATAACGTTTAACGTACAGCGTATAACGTATAACGTATAACGTACAACGTACAACGTGTAACGTATAACGTATAACGTATAACGTACAGCGTATAACGTAGAGCGTATAATTTACAGCGTATAACGTACAACGTATAACGTATAACGTATAACGTATAACGTATAACGTATAACGTATAACGTATAACGTATAACGTATAACGTATAACGTATAACGTATAACGTATAACGTATAACGTACATCGTACAACGTACAACGTGTAACGTATAACGTATAACGTATAACGTACAGCGTATAACATACATCGTATATCGTACAGCGTATAACGTACAACGTATAAGGTATAACGTGTAACGTATAACGTATAACGTATAACTTATAACGTACAGCGTATAACGTATAACGTATAACGTATAACGTACAGCGTATAACGTATAACGTACAACGTATAATGTACAACGTATAACGTACAACGTACAACGTGTAACGTATAACGTATAACGTATACCTTATAACGTACAGCGTATAACGTATAACGTATAACGTATAACGTACAACGTATAACGTACAGCGTATAATGTACAGCGTATAACGTACAGCGTATAACGTATAACGTATAACGTATAACGTATAACGTATAACGTATAACGTATAACGTATAACGTATAACGTATAACGTATAACGTATAACGTATAACGTATAACGTATAACGTATAACGTATAACGTATAACGTATAACGTATAACGTATAACGTATAACGTATAACGTATAACGTATAACGTATAACGTATAACGTATAACGTATAACGTATAACGTATAACGTATAACGTATAACGTATAACGTATAACGTATAACGTATAACGTATAACGTATAACGTATAACGTATAACGTATAACGTATAACGTATAACGTATAACGTATAACGTATAACGTATAACGTATAACGTATAACGTATAACGTATAACGTATAACGTATAACGTATAACGTATAACGTATAACGTATAACGTATAACGTATAACGTATATCGTATAACGTATAACGTATAACGTATAACGTATAACGTATAACGTATAACGTATAACGTATAACGTATTACGTATAACGTATAACGTATAACGTATAACGTATAACGTATAACGTATAACGTATAACGTATAACGTATAACGTATAACGTATAACGTATAACGTATAACGTATAACGTATAACGTATAACGTATTACGTATAACGTACAGCGTATAACGTATAACGTATAACGTATAACGTACAACGTACAACGTGTAACGTATAACGTATAACGTATAACATAGAACGTATAACGTACAGCGTATAACGTACAGCGTATAACGTACAGCGGATAACGTATAATGTACAACGTATAACGTACAACGTACAACGTGTAACGTATAACGTATAACGTATAACTTATAACGTACAGCGTATAACGTATAACGTATAACGTATAACGTACAGCGTATAACGTATAACGTACAACGTATAATGTACAACGTATAACGTACAACGTACAACGTGTAACGTATAACGTATAACGTATAACTTATAACGTACAGCGTATAACGTATAACGTATAACGTATAACGTACAACGTATAACGTACAGCGTATAACGTACAGCGTATAACGTACAGCGTATAACGTATAACGTATAACGTATAACGTATAACGTATAACGTATAACGTATAACGTATAACGTATAACGTATAACGTATAACGTATAACGTATAACGTATAACGTATAACGTATAACGTATAACGTATACGTATAACGTATAACGTATAACGTATAACGTATAACGTATAACGTATAACGTATAACGTATAACGTATAACGTATAACGTATAACGTATAACGTATAACGTATAACGTATAACGTATAACGTATAACGTATAACGTATAACGTATAACGTATAACGTATAACGTATAACGTATAACGTATAACGTATAACGTATAACGTATAACGTATAACGTATAACGTATAACGTATAACGTATAACGTATAACGTATATCGTATAACGTATAACGTATAACGTATAACGTATAACGTATAACGTATAACGTATTACGTATAACGTATAACGTATAACGTATAACGTATAACGTATAACGTATAACGTATAACGTATAACGTATAACGTATAACGTATAACGTATAACGTATAACGTATAACGTATAACGTATAACGTATAACGTATAACGTATAACGTATAACGTATAACGTATAACGTATAACGTATAACGTATAACGTATAACGTATAACGTATAACGTATAACGTATAACGTATAACGTATAACGTATAACGTATAACGTATAACGTATAACGTATAACGTATAACGTATAACGTATAACGTATAACGTATAACGTATAACGTATAACGTATAACGTATAACGTATAACGTATAACGTATAACGTATAACGTATAACGTATAACGTATATCGTATAACGTATAACGTATAACGTATAACGTATAAACGTATAACGTATAACGTATAACGTATAACGTATAACGTATAACGTATAACGTATAACGTATAACGTATAACGTATAACGTATAACGTATAACGTATAACGTATAACGTATAACGTATAACGTATAACGTATAACGTATAACGTATAACGTATAACGTATAACGTATAACGTATAACGTATAACGTATAACGTATAACGTATAACGTATAACGTATAACGTATAACGTATAACGTATAACGTATAACGTATAACGTATAACGTATAACGTATAACGTATAACGTATAACGTATAACGTATAACGTTTAACGTACAGCGTATAACGTATAACGTATAACGTACAACGTACAACGTGTAACGTATAACGTATAACGTATAACGTACAGCGTATAACGTAGAGCGTATAATTTACAGCGTATAACGTACAACGTATAACGTATAACGTATAACGTATAACGTATAACGTATAACGTATAACGTATAACGTATAACGTATAACGTATAACGTATAACGTATAAAGTATAACGTATAACGTATAACGTACATCGTACAACGTACAACGTGTAACGTATAACGTATAACGTATAACGTACAGCGTATAACATACATCGTATATCGTACAGCGTATAACGTACAACGTATAAGGTATAACGTATAACGTATAACGTATAACGTATAACGTATAACGTATAACGTACAACGTATAATGTACAACGTATAACGTACAACGTACAACGTGTAACGTGTAACGTATAACGTATAACTTATAACGTACAGCGTATAACGTACAGCGTATAACGTATAACGTATAACGTACAACGTACAACGTGTAACGTATAACGTATAACGTATAACGTAGAACGTATAACGTATAACGTATAACGTATAACGTATAACGTATATCGTATAACGTATAACGTATAACGTATAACGTATAACGTATAACGTATAACGTATAACGTATTACGTATAACGTATAACGTATAACGTATAACGTATAACGTATAACGTATAACGTATAACGTATAACGTATAACGTATAACGTATAACGTATAACGTATAACGTATAACGTATAACGTATAACGTATTACGTATAACGTACAGCGTATAACGTATAACGTATAACGTATAACGTACAACGTACAACGTGTAACGTATAACGTATAACGTATAACATAGAACGTATAACGTACAGCGTATAACGTACAGCGTATAACGTACAGCGGATAACGTATAATGTACAACGTATAACGTACAACGTACAACGTGTAACGTATAACGTATAACGTATAACTTATAACGTACAGCGTATAACGTATAACGTATAACGTATAACGTACAGCGTATAACGTATAACGTACAACGTATAATGTACAACGTATAACGTACAACGTACAACGTGTAACGTATAACGTATAACGTATACCTTATAACGTACAGCGTATAACGTATAACGTATAACGTATAACGTACAACGTATAACGTACAGCGTATAACGTACAGCGTATAACGTACAGCGTATAACGTATAACGTATAACGTATAACGTATAACGTATAACGTATAACGTATAACGTATAACGTATAACGTATAACGTATAACGTATAACGTATAACGTATAACGTATAACGTATAACGTATAACGTATAACGTATAACGTATAACGTATAACGTATAACGTATAACGTATAACGTATAACGTATAACGTATAACGTATAACGTATAACGTATAACGTATAACGTATAACGTATAACGTATAACGTATAACGTATAACGTATAACGTATAACGTATAACGTATAACGTATAACGTATAACGTATAACGTATAACGTATAACGTATAACGTATAACGTATAACGTATAACGTATAACGTATAACGTATAACGTATAACGTATAACGTATAACGTATAACGTATAACGTATAACGTATAACGTATAACGTATAACGTATAACGTATAACGTATAACGTATAACGTATAACGTATAACGTATAACGTATAACGTATAACGTATAACGTATAACGTATAACGTATAACGTATAACGTATAACGTATAACGTATAACGTATAACGTATAACGTATAACGTATAACGTATAACGTATAACGTATAACGTATAACGTATAACGTATAACGTATAACGTATAACGTATAACGTATAACGTATAACGTATAACGTATAACGTATAACGTATAACGTATAACGTATAACGTATAACGTATAACGTATAACGTATAACGTATAACGTATAACGTATAACGTATAACGTATAACGTATAACGTATAACGTATAACGTATAACGTATAACGTATAACGTATAACGTATAACGTATAACGTATAACGTATAACGTATAACGTATAACGTATAACGTATAACGTATAACGTATAACGTATAACGTATAACGTATAACGTATAACGTATAACGTATAACGTATAACGTATAACGTATAACGTATAACGTATAACGTATAACGTATAACGTATAACGTATAACGTATAACGTATAACGTATAACGTATAACGTATAACGTATAACGTATAACGTATAACGTATAACGTATAACGTATAACGTATAACGTATAACGTATAACGTATAACGTATAACGTATAACGTATAACGTATAACGTATAACGTATAACGTATAACGTATAACGTTTAACGTACAGCGTATAACGTATAACGTATAACGTACAACGTACAACGTGTAACGTATAACGTATAACGTATAACGTACAGCGTATAACGTAGAGCGTATAATTTACAGCGTATAACGTACAACGTATAACGTATAACGTATAACGTATAACGTATAACGTATAACGTATAACGTATAACGTATAACGTATAACGTATAACGTATAACGTATAAAGTATAACGTATAACGTATAACGTACATCGTACAACGTACAACGTGTAACGTATAACGTATAACGTATAACGTACAGCGTATAACATACATCGTATATCGTACAGCGTATAACGTACAACGTATAAGGTATAACGTATAACGTATAACGTATAACGTATAACGTATAACGTATAACGTACAACGTATAATGTACAACGTATAACGTACAACGTACAACGTGTAACGTGTAACGTATAACGTATAACTTATAACGTACAGCGTATAACGTACAGCGTATAACGTATAACGTATAACGTACAACGTACAACGTGTAACGTATAACGTATAACGTATAACGTAGAACGTATAACGTACAGCGTATAACGTACAGCGTATAACGTACAGCGGATAACGTATAATGTACAACGTATAACGTACAACGTACAACGTGTAACGTATAACGTATAACGTATAACTTATAACGTACAGCGTATAACGTATAACGTATAACGTATAACGTACAGCGTATAACGTATAACGTACAACGTATAATGTACAACGTATAACGTACAACGTACAACGTGTAACGTATAACGTATAACGTATACCTTATAACGTACAGCGTATAACGTATAACGTATAACGTATAACGTACAACGTATAACGTACAGCGTATAACGTACAGCGTATTACGTACAGCGTATAACGTATAACGTATAACGTATAACGTATAACGTATAACGTATAACGTATAACGTATAACGTATAACGTATAACGTATAACGTATAACGTATAACGTATAACGTATAACGTATAACGTATAACGTATAACGTATAACGTATAACGTATAACGTATAACGTATAACGTATAACGTATAACGTATAACGTATAACGTATAACGTATAACGTATAACGTATAACGTATAACGTATAACGTATAACGTATAACGTATAACGTATAACGTATAACGTATAACGTATAACGTATAACGTATAACGTATAACGTATAACGTATAACGTATAACGTACAGCGTATAACGTATAACGTATAACGTACAACGTACAACGTGTAACGTATAACGTATAACGTATAACGTACAGCGTATAACGTAGAGCGTATAATTTACAGCGTATAACGTACAACGTATAACGTATAACGTATAACGTATAACGTATAACGTATAACGTATAACGTATAACGTATAACGTATAACGTATAACGTATAACGTATAACGTATAACGTATAACGTATAACGTATAACGTATAACGTACATCGTACAACGTACAACGTGTAACGTATAACGTATAACGTATAACGTACAGCGTATAACATACATCGTATATCGTACAGCGTATAACGTACAACGTATAAGGTATAACGTGTAACGTATAACGTATAACGTATAACTTATAACGTACAGCGTATAACGTATAACGTATAACGTATAACGTACAGCGTATAACGTATAACGTACAACGTATAATGTACAACGTATAACGTACAACGTACAACGTGTAACGTATAACGTATAACGTATACCTTATAACGTACAGCGTATAACGTATAACGTATAACGTATAACGTACAACGTATAACGTACAGCGTATAATGTACAGCGTATAACGTACAGCGTATAACGTATAACGTATAACGTATAACGTATAACGTATAACGTATAACGTATAACGTATAACGTATAACGTATAACGTATAACGTATAACGTATAACGTATAACGTATAACGTATAACGTATAACGTATAACGTATAACGTATAACGTATAACGTATAACGTATAACGTATAACGTATAACGTATAACGTATAACGTATAACGTATAACGTATAACGTATAACGTATAACGTATAACGTATAACGTATAACGTATAACGTATAACGTATAACGTATAACGTATAACGTATAACGTATAACGTATAACGTATAACGTATAACGTATAACGTATAACGTATAACGTATAACGTATAACGTATAACGTATAACGTATAACGTATAACGTATAACGTATAACGTATAACGTATAACGTATAACGTATAACGTATAACGTATATCGTATAACGTATAACGTATAACGTATAACGTATAACGTATAACGTATAACGTATAACGTATAACGTATTACGTATAACGTATAACGTATAACGTATAACGTATAACGTATAACGTATAACGTATAACGTATAACGTATAACGTATAACGTATAACGTATAACGTATAACGTATAACGTATAACGTATAACGTATAACGTATTACGTATAACGTACAGCGTATAACGTATAACGTATAACGTATAACGTACAACGTACAACGTGTAACGTATAACGTATAACGTATAACATAGAACGTATAACGTACAGCGTATAACGTACAGCGTATAACGTACAGCGGATAACGTATAATGTACAACGTATAACGTACAACGTACAACGTGTAACGTATAACGTATAACGTATAACTTATAACGTACAGCGTATAACGTATAACGTATAACGTATAACGTACAGCGTATAACGTATAACGTACAACGTATAATGTACAACGTATAACGTACAACGTACAACGTGTAACGTATAACGTATAACGTATACCTTATAACGTACAGCGTATAACGTATAACGTATAACGTATAACGTACAACGTATAACGTACAGCGTATAACGTACAGCGTATAACGTACAGCGTATAACGTATAACGTATAACGTATAACGTATAACGTATAACGTATAACGTATAACGTATAACGTATAACGTATAACGTATAACGTATAACGTATAACGTATAACGTATAACGTATAACGTATAACGTATAACGTATAACGTATAACGTATAACGTATAACGTATAACGTATAACGTATAACGTATAACGTATAACGTATAACGTATAACGTATAACGTATAACGTATAACGTATAACGTATAACGTATAACGTATAACGTATAACGTATAACGTATAACGTATAACGTATAACGTATAACGTATAACGTATAACGTATAACGTATAACGTATAACGTATAACGTATAACGTATAACGTATAACGTATAACGTATAACGTATAACGTATAACGTATAACGTATAACGTATAACGTATAACGTATAACGTATAACGTATAACGTATAACGTATAACGTATAACGTATAACGTATAACGTATAACGTATAACGTATAACGTATAACGTATAACGTATAACGTATAACGTATAACGTATAACGTATAACGTATAACGTATAACGTATAACGTATAACGTATAACGTATAACGTATAACGTATAACGTATAACGTATAACGTATAACGTATAACGTATAACGTATAACGTATAACGTATAACGTATAACGTATAACGTATAACGTATAACGTATAACGTATAACGTATAACGTATAACGTATAACGTATAACGTATAACGTTTAACGTACAGCGTATAACGTATAACGTATAACGTACAACGTACAACGTGTAACGTATAACGTATAACGTATAACGTACAGCGTATAACGTAGAGCGTATAATTTACAGCGTATAACGTACAACGTATAACGTATAACGTATAACGTATAACGTATAACGTATAACGTATAACGTATAACGTATAACGTATAACGTATAACGTATAACGTATAACGTATAAAGTATAACGTATAACGTATAACGTACATCGTACAACGTACAACGTGTAACGTATAACGTATAACGTATAACGTACAGCGTATAACATACATCGTATATCGTACAGCGTATAACGTACAACGTATAAGGTATAACGTATAACGTATAACGTATAACGTATAACGTATAACGTATAACGTACAACGTATAATGTACAACGTATAACGTACAACGTACAACGTGTAACGTGTAACGTATAACGTATAACTTATAACGTACAGCGTATAACGTACAGCGTATAACGTATAACGTATAACGTACAACGTACAACGTGTAACGTATAACGTATAACGTATAACGTAGAACGTATAACGTACAGCGTATAACGTACAGCGTATAACGTACAGCGGATAACGTATAATGTACAACGTATAACGTACAACGTACAACGTGTAACGTATAACGTATAACGTATAACTTATAACGTACAGCGTATAACGTATAACGTATAACGTATAACGTACAGCGTATAACGTATAACGTACAACGTATAATGTACAACGTATAACGTACAACGTACAACGTGTAACGTATAACGTATAACGTATACCTTATAACGTACAGCGTATAACGTATAACGTATAACGTATAACGTACAACGTATAACGTACAGCGTATAACGTACAGCGTATTACGTACAGCGTATAACGTATAACGTATAACGTATAACGTATAACGTATAACGTATAACGTATAACGTATAACGTATAACGTATAACGTATAACGTATAACGTATAACGTATAACGTATAACGTATAACGTATAACGTATACCGTATAACGTATAACGTATAACGTATAACGTATAACGTATAACGTATAACGTATAACGTATAACGTATAACGTATAACGTATAACGTATAACGTATAACGTATAACGTATAACGTATAACGTATAACGTATAACGTATAACGTATAACGTATAACGTATAACGTATAACGTATAACGTATAACGTATAACGTATAACGTATAACGTATAACGTATAACGTATAACGTATAACGTATAACGTATAACGTATAACGTATAACGTATAACGTATAACGTATATCGTATAACGTATAACGTATAACGTATAACGTATAACGTATAACGTATAACGTATAACGTATAACGTATTACGTATAACGTATAACGTATAACGTATAACGTATAACGTATAACGTATAACGTATAACGTATAACGTATAACGTATAACGTATAACGTATAACGTATAACGTATAACGTATAACGTATAACGTATAACGTATAACGTATAACGTATAACGTATAACGTATAACGTGCAGCGTATAACGTATAACGTATAACGTATAACGTACAACGTACAACGTGTAACGTATAACGTATAACGTATAACGTAGAACGTATAACGTACAGCGTATAACGTACAGCGTATAACGTACAGCGGATAACGTATAATGTACAACGTATAACGTACAACGTACAACGTGTAACGTATAACGTATAACGTATAACTTATAACGTACAGCGTATAACGTATAACGTATAACGTATAACGTACAGCGTATAACGTATAACGTACAACGTATAATGTACAACGTATAACGTACAACGTACAACGTGTAACGTATAACGTATAACGTATACCTTATAACGTACAGCGTATAACGTATAACGTATAACGTATAACGTACAACGTATAACGTACAGCGTATAACGTACAGCGTATAACGTACAGCGTATAACGTATAACGTATAACGTATAACGTATAACGTATAACGTATAACGTATAACGTATAACGTATAACGTATAACGTATAACGTATAACGTATAACGTATAACGTATAACGTATAACGTATAACGTATAACGTATAACGTATAACGTATAACGTATAACGTATAACGTATAACGTATAACGTATAACGTATAACGTATAACGTATAACGTATAACGTATAACGTATAACGTATAACGTATAACGTATAACGTATAACGTATAACGTATAACGTATAACGTATAACGTATAACGTATAACGTATAACGTATAACGTATAACGTATAACGTATAACGTATAACGTATAACGTATAACGTATAACGTATAACGTATAACGTATAACGTATAACGTATAACGTATAACGTATAACGTATAACGTATAACGTATAACGTATAACGTATAACGTATAACGTATAACGTATAACGTATAACGTATAACGTATAACGTATAACGTATAACGTATAACGTGCAGCGTATAACGTATAACGTATAACGTATAACGTACAACGTACAACGTGTAACGTATAACGTATAACGTATAACGTAGAACGTATAACGTACAGCGTATAACGTACAGCGTATAACGTACAGCGGATAACGTATAATGTACAACGTATAACGTACAACGTACAACGTGTAACGTATAACGTATAACGTATAACTTATAACGTACAGCGTATAACGTATAACGTATAACGTATAACGTACAGCGTATAACGTATAACGTACAACGTATAATGTACAACGTATAACGTACAACGTACAACGTGTAACGTATAACGTATAACGTATACCTTATAACGTACAGCGTATAACGTATAACGTATAACGTATAACGTACAACGTATAACGTACAGCGTATAACGTACAGCGTATAACGTACAGCGTATAACGTATAACGTATAACGTATAACGTATAACGTATAACGTATAACGTATAACGTATAACGTATAACGTATAACGTATAACGTATAACGTATAACGTATAACGTATAACGTATAACGTATAACGTATAACGTATAACGTATAACGTATAACGTATAACGTATAACGTATAACGTATAACGTATAACGTATAACGTATAACGTATAACGTATAACGTATAACGTATAACGTATAACGTATAACGTATAACGTATAACGTATAACGTATAACGTATAACGTATAACGTATAACGTATAACGTATAACGTATAACGTATAACGTATAACGTATAACGTATAACGTATAACGTATAACGTATAACGTATAACGTATAACGTATAACGTATAACGTATAACGTATAACGTATAACGTATAACGTATAACGTATAACGTATAACGTATAACGTATAACGTATAACGTATAACGTATAACGTATAACGTATAACGTATAACGTATAACGTATAACGTATAACGTATAACGTATAACGTATAACGTATAACGTATAACGTATAACGTATAACGTATAACGTATAACGTATAACGTATAACGTATAACGTATAACGTATAACGTATAACGTATAACGTATAACGTATAACGTATAACGTATAACGTATAACGTATAACGTATAACGTATAACGTATAACGTATAACGTATAACGTATAACGTATAACGTATAACGTATAACGTATAACGTATAACGTATAACGTATAACGTATAACGTATAACGTATAACGTATAACGTATAACGTATAACGTATAACGTATAACGTATAACGTATAACGTACAGCGTATAACGTATAACGTACAACGTATAACGTACAACGTACAACGTGTAACGTACAGCGTATAACGTATAACGTACAACGTATAATGTACAACGTATAACGTACAACGTACAACGTGTAACGTATAACGTATAACGTATAACGTATAACTTATAACGTACAGCGTATAACGTACATCGTATAACGTATAACGTATAACGTATAACGTACAACGTACAACGTGTAACGTATAACGTATAACGTATAACGTACAGCGTATAACGTAGAGCGTATAATTTACAGCGTATAACGTACAACGTATAACGTATAACGTATAACGTATAACGTATAACGTATAACGTATAACGTATAACGTATAACGTATAACGTATAACGTATAACGTATAACGTATAACGTATAACGTATAACGTATAACGTATAACGTATAACGTATAACGTATAACGTATAACGTATAACGTACAGCGTATAACGTATAACGTACAACGTATAATGTACAACGTATAACGTACAACGTATAACGTACAACGTACAACGTGTAACGTATAACGTATAACGTATAACTTATAACATACAGCGTATAGCGTACAGCGTATAACGTACAGCGTATAACGTATAACGTATAACGTGTAACGTATAACGTATAACGTACAGCGTATAACGTACAGCGTATAACGTATAAGGTATAACGTACAGCGTATAACGTACAACGTATAACGTATAACGTATAACGTACAGCGTATAACGTACAGCGTATAACGTATAACGTATAACATATAACGTATAACGTATAACGTATAACGTATAACGTATAACGTATAACGTATAACGTATAACGTACAACGTACAACGTGTAACGTATAACGTATAACGTATAACGTACAGCGTATAACGTACAGCGTATAACGTACAGCGTATAACGTACAACGTATAACGTATACCGTATAACGTATAACGTATAACGTATAACGTATAACATATAACGTATAACGTATAACGTATAACGTATAACGTATAACGTATAACGTATAACGTATAACGTATAACGTATAACGTATAACGTATAACGTATAACGTATAACGTATAACGTATAACGTACAGCGTATAACGTAGAGCGTATAACGTACAGCGTATAACGTACAACGTATAACGTATAACGTATAACGTATAACGTATAACGTATAACGTATAACGTATAACGTATAACGTACAGCGTATAACGTATAACGTACAACGTATAATGTACAACGTATAACGTACAACGTATAACGTACAACGTACAACGTGTAACGTATAACGTATAACGTATAACTTATAACATACAGCGTATAGCGTACAGCGTATAACGTACAGCGTATAACGTATAACGTATAACGTGTAACGTATAACGTATAACGTACAGCGTATAACGTACAGCGTATAACGTATAAGGTATAACGTACAGCGTATAACGTACAACGTATAACGTATAACGTATAACGTACAGCGTATAACGTACAGCGTATAACGTATAACGTATAACATATAACGTGTAACGTATAACGTATAACGTATAACGTATAACGTACAACGTACAACGTGTAACGTATAACGTATAACGTATAACGTACAGCGTATAACGTACAGCGTATAACGTACAGCGTATAACGTACAACGTATAACGTATACCGTATAACGTATAACGTGTAACGTATAACGTATAACGTATAACGTATAACGTATAACGTATAACGTATAACGTATAACGTATAACGTATAACGTATAACGTATAACGTATAACGTATAACGTATAACGTATAACGTATAACGTATAACGTATAACGTATAACGTATAACGTATAACGTATAACGTATAACGTATAACGTATAACGTATAACGTATAACGTATAACGTATAACGTATAACGTATAACGTATAACGTATAACGTATAACGTATAACGTATAACGTATAACGTATAACGTATAACGTATAACGTATAACGTATAACGTATAACGTATAACGTATAACGTATAACGTATAACGTATAACGTATAACGTATAACGTATAACGTATAACGTATAACGTATAACGTATAACGTATAACGTATAACGTATAACGTATAACGTATAACGTATAACGTATAACGTATAACGTATAACGTATAACGTATAACGTATAACGTATAACGTATAACGTATAACGTATAACGTTTAACGTACAGCGTATAACGTATAACGTACAACGTATAATGTACAACGTATAACGTACAACGTATAACGTATATCGTATAACGTATAACGTATAACGTATAACGTATAACGTATAACATATAACGTATAACGTATAACGTACAGCGTATAACGTATAACGTACAACGTATAACGTACAACGTACAACGTGTAACGTACAGCGTATAACGTATAACGTACAACGTATAATGTACAACGTATAACGTACAACGTACAACGTGTAACGTATAACGTATAACGTATAACGTATAACTTATAACGTACAGCGTATAACGTACAGCGTATAACGTATAACGTATAACGTATAACGTACAACGTACAACGTGTAACGTATAACGTATAACGTATAACGTACAGCGTATAACGTAGAGCGTATAACGTACAGCGTATAACGTACAACGTATAACGTATAACGTATAACGTATAACGTATAACGTATAAAGTATAACGTATAACGTATAACGTACAACGTATAACGTATATCGTATAACGTATAACGTATAACGTATAACGTATAACGTATAACGTATAACGTATAACGTATAACGTATAACGTATAACGTATAACGTATAACGTATAACGTATAACGTATAACGTATAACGTATAACGTACAACGTATAATGTACAACGTATAACGTACAACGTATAACGTATATCGTATAACGTATAACGTATAACGTATAACGTATAACGTATAACATATAACGTATAACGTATAACGTACAGCGTATAACGTATAACGTACAACGTATAACGTACAACGTACAACGTGTAACGTACAGCGTATAACGTATAACGTACAACGTATAATGTACAACGTATAACGTACAACGTACAACGTGTAACGTATAACGTATAACGTATAACGTATAACTTATAACGTACAGCGTATAACGTACAGCGTATAACGTACAACGTATAACGTATATCGTATAACGTATAACGTATAACGTATAACGTATAACGTATAACGTATAACGTATAACGTACAACGTATAACGTGTAACGTACAACGTGTAACGTATAACGTATAACGTATAACTTATAACATACAGCGTATAGCGTACAGCGTATAACGTACAGCGTATAACGTATAACGTATAACGTGTAACGTATAACGTGTAACGTACAGCGTATAACGTACAGCGTATAACGTATAAGGTATAACGTACAGCGTATAACGTACAACGTATAACGTATAACGTATAACGTATAACGTATAACGTACAGCGTATAACGTACAGCGTATATCGTACAGCGTATAACGTACAACGTATAACGTACAACGTATAACGTACAACGTACAACGTGTAACGTACAGCGTATAACGTATAACATACAACGTATAACGTACAACGTATAACGTATAACGTACAACGTATAACGTATAACGTATAACGTATAACGTATAACGTATAACGTATAACGTATAACGTATAACGTATAACGTATAACGTATAACGTATAACGTATAACGTATAACGTATAACGTATAACGTATAACGTATAACGTATAACGTATAACGTACATCGTACAACGTGTAACGTATAACATATAACGTTCAACATATAACGTACTACGTATAACGTATAACGTACAACGTATAACGTACAACGTACAACGTGTAACGTATAACGTATAACGTATAACGTACAGCGTATAACGTACAGCGTATATCGTACAGCGTATAACGTACAACGTATAAGGTATAACGTACAACGTACAACGTGTAACGCATAACGTATAACGTATAACTTATAACGTACAGCGTATAACGTATAACGTATAACGGATAACGTACAGCGTATAACGTATAACGTACAACGTATAATGTACAACGTATAACGTACAACGTACAACGTGTAACGTATAACGTATAACGTATAACTTATAACGTACAGCGTATAACGTATAACGTATAACGTATAACGTACAACGTATAACGTACAGCGTATAACGTACAGCGTATAACGTACAGCGTATAACGTACAGCGTATAACGTACAGCGTATAACGTATAACGTATAACGTATAACGTATAACGTATAACGTATAACGTATAACGTATAACGTATAACGTATAACGTATAACGTATATCGTATAACGTATAACGTATAATGTATAACGTATAACGTATAACGTATAACGTATAACGTACAGCGTATAACGTATAACGTACAACGTATAACGTACAACGTACAACGTGTAACGTATAACGTATAACGTATAACTTATAACGTACAGCGTATAACGTATAACGTATAACGTATAACGTACAACGTACAACGTATAACGTACAGCGTATAACGTACAGTGTATAACGTACAGCGTATAACGTACAGCGTATAACGTATAACGTATAACGTATAACGTATAACGTATAACGTATATCGTATAACGTATAACGTATAATGTATAACGTATAACGTACAACGTATAACGTATAACGTATAACGTACAGCGTATAACGTATAACGTACAACGTATAACGTACAACGTACAACGTGTAACGTATAACGTATAACGTATAACGTACAGCGTATGACGTACAGCGTATAACGTACAGCGTATAACGTATAACGTATAACGTGTAACGTATAACGTATAACGTACAGCGTATAACGTACAGCGTATAACGTATAACGTATAAGGTATAACGTACAGCGTATAACGTACAACGTATAACGTATAACGTATATCGTGTAACGTATAACGTATAACGTATAACGTATAACGTATAACGTATAACGTATAACGTACATCGTACAACGTGTAACGTATAACATATAACGTTCAACATATAACGTACTACGTATAACGTATAACGTACAACGTATAACGTACAACGTACAACGTGTAACGTATAACGTATAACGTATAACGTACAGCGTATAACGTACAGCGTATATCGTACAGCGTATAAAGTACAACGTATAAGGTATAACGTACAACGTACAACGTGTAACGCATAACGTATAACGTATAACTTATAACGTACAGCGTATAACGTATAACGTATAACGTATAACGTACAGCGTATAACGTATAACGTACAACGTATAATGTACAACGTATAACGTACAACGTACAACGTGTAACGTATAACGTATAACGTATAACTTATAACGTACAGCGTATAACGTATAACGTATAACGTATAACGTACAACGTATAACGTACAGCGTATAACGTACAGCGTATAACGTACAGCGTATAACGTACAGCGTATAACGTACAGCGTATAACGTATAACGTATAACGTATAACGTATAACGTATAACGTATAACGTATAACGTATAACGTATATCGTATAACGTATAACGTATAATGTATAACGTATAACGTATAACGTATAACGTATAACGTATAACGTATAACGTATAACGTACAGCGTATAACGTATAACGTACAACGTATAACGTACAACGTACAACGTGTAACGTATAACGTATAACGTATAACTTATAACGTACAGCGTATAACGTATAACGTATAACGTATAACGTACAACGTACAACGTATAACGTACAGCGTATAACGTACAGTGTATAACGTACAGCGTATAACGTACAGCGTATAACGTATAACGTATAACGTATAACGTATAACGTATAACGTATAACGTATAACGTATAACGTATATCGTATAACGTATAACGTATAATGTATAACGTATAACGTACAACGTATAACGTATAACGTATAACGTACAGCGTATAACGTATAACGTACAACGTATAACGTACAACGTACAACGTGTAACGTATAACGTATAACGTATAACGTACAGCGTATGACGTACAGCGTATAACGTACAGCGTATAACGTATAACGTATAACGTGTAACGTATAACGTATAACGTACAGCGTATAACGTACAGCGTATAACGTATAACGTATAAGGTATAACGTACAGCGTATAACGTACAACGTATAACGTATAACGTATATCGTGTAACGTATAACGTACAGCGTATAACGTACAGCGTATAACGTACAGCGTATAACGTATAACGTATAACGTGTAACGTATAACGTATAACGTACAGGGTATAACGTACAGCGTATAACGTATAACGTATAAGGTATGACGTACAGCGTATAACGTACAACGTATAACGTATAACGTATAACGTACAACGTATAACGTATAACGTATATCGTGTAACGTATAACGTACAGCGTATAACGTACAGCGTATAACGTACAGCGTATAACGTATAACGTATAACGTGTAACGTATAACGTATAACGTACAGCGTATATCGTACAGCGTATAACGTACAACGTATAAGGTATAACGTATAACGTATAACGTATAACGTATAACGTATAACGTATAACGTATAACGTATAACGTATAACGTATAACGTACAACGTATAATGTACAACGTATAACGTACAACGTACAACGTGTTACGTGTAACGTGTAACGTATAACGTATAACTTATAACGTACAGCGTATAACGTACAGCGTATAACGTATAACGTATAACGTATAACGTACAACGTACAACGTGTAACGTATAACGTATAACGTACAGCGTATAACGTACAGAGTATAACGTACAGCGTATAACGTATAATGTACAACGTATAACGTACAACGTACAACGTGTAACGTATAACATATAACGTATAACTTATAACGTACAGCGTATAACGTATAACGTATAACGTATAACGTATAACGTACAGCGTATAACGTATAACGTACAACGTATAATGTACAACGTATAACGTACAACGTACAACGTGTAACGTATAACGTATAACGTATAACTTATAACGTACAGCGTATAACGTATAACGTATAACGTATAACGTACAACGTATAACGTACAGCGTATAACGTACAGCGTATAACGTACAGCGTATAACGTACAGCGTATAACGTACAACGTGTAACGTATAACGTATAACGTACAGCGTATAACGTATAACGTACAACGTATAATGTACAACGTATAACGTAGAACGTACAACGTGTAACGTGTAACGTATAACGTATAACTTATAACGTACAGCGTATAACGTACAGCGTATAACGTATAACGTATAACGTATAACGTATAACGTATAACGTATAACGTAAAACGTACAACGTGTAACGTATAACGTATAACGTATAACGTACAGCGTATAACGTACAGCGTATAACGTACAGCGTATAACGTACAACGTATAACGTATAACGTACAGCGTATAACGTACAGCGTATAACGTATAACGTATAAGGTATAACGTACAGCGTATAACGTACAACGTATAACGTATAACGTATGTCGTGTAACGTATAACGTACAGTGTATAACGTACAGCGTATAACGTACAGCGTATAACGTATAACGTATAACGTGTAACGTATAACGTATAACGTACAGCGTATAACGTACAGCGTATAACGTATAACGTATAAGGTATAACGTACAGCGTAAAACGTACAACGTATAACGTATAACGTATAACGTACAGCGTATAACGTACAGCGTATAACGTACAGCGTATAACGTATAACGTATAACGTATAACGTACAACGTACAACGTGTAACGTATAACGTATAACGTATAACGTACAGCGTATAACGTACAGAGTATAACGTACAGCGTATAACGTATAATGTACAACGTATAACGTACAACGTACAACGTGTAACGTATAACATATAACGTACAGCGTATAACGTACAACGTATAACGTATAACGTATAACGTACAGCGTATAACGTACAACGTATAACGTATAACGTATAACGTACAGCGTATAACGTACAGCGTATAACGTACAGCGTATAACGTATAACGTATAACGTATAACGTATAACGTATAACGTATAACGTATAACGTATAACGTATAACGTATATCGTATAACGTATAACGTATAATGTATAACGTATAACGTATAACGTATAACGTATAACGTACAGCGTATAACGTATAACGAACAAGGTATAACGTACAACGTACAACGTGTAACGTATAACGTATAACGTATAACGTACAGCGTATAACGTGCAGCGTATAACGTAGAGCGTATAACGTATAACGTATAACGTATAACGTGTAACGTATAACGTATAACGTACAGCGTATAACGTACAGCGTATAACGTATAACGTATAAGGTATAACGTACAGCGTATAACGTACAACGTATAACGTATAACGTATATCGTATAACGTATAACGTACAGCGTATAACGTACAGCGTATAACGTATAACGTATAACGTATAACGTACAACGTATAACGTATAAGGTATAACGTACAGCGTCTAACGTACAACGTATAACGTATAACGTACAGCGTATAACGTACAGCGTATAACGTATAACGTATAACGTATAACGTACAACGTATAACGTATAATGTACAGCGTATAACGTATAACATACAACGTATAACGTACAACGTATAACGTACAACGTATAACGTACAACGTATAACGTACAACGTACAACGTGTAACGTATAACGTATAACGTACAGCGTATAACGTATAACGTACAACGTATAACGTACAACGTATAACGTACAACGTATAACGTACAACGTACAACGTGTAACGTATAACGTATAACGTATAACGTACAGCGTATAACGTACAGCGTATAACGTACAACGTGTAACGTATAACGTATAACGTACAGCGTATAACGTATAACGTACAACGTATAACGTACAACGTATAACGTACAACGTATAACGTACAACGTATAACGTACAACGTATAACGTACAACGTACAACGTGTAACGTATAACGTATAACGTACAGCGTATAACGTATAACGTACAACGTATAACGTACAACGTATAACGTACAACGTATAACGTACAACGTACAACGTGTAACGTATAACATATAACGTACAGCGTATAACGTACAACGTATAACGTATAACGTATAACGTACAGCGTATAACGTACAACGTATAACGTATAACGTATAACGTACAGCGTATAACGTACAGCGTATAACGTACAGCGTATAACGTATAACGTATAACGTATAACGTATAACGTATAACGTATAACGTATAACGTATAACGTATAACGTATAACGTATATCGTATAACGTATAACGTATAATGTATAACGTATAACGTATAACGTATAACGTATAACGTACAGCGTATAACGTATAACGAACAAGGTATAACGTACAACGTACAACGTGTAACGTATAACGTATAACGTATAACGTACAGCGTATAACGTGCAGCGTATAACGTAGAGCGTTTAACGTATAACGTATAACGTATAACGTGTAACGTATAACGTATAACGTACAGCGTATAACGTACAGCGTATAACGTATAACGTATAAGGTATAACGTACAGCGTATAACGTACAACGTATAACGTATAACGTATATCGTATAACGTATAACGTACAGCGTATAACGTACAGCGTATAACGTATAACGTATAACGTATAACGTACAACGTATAACGTATAAGGTATAACGTACAGCGTCTAACGTACAACGTATAACGTATAACGTATAACGTACAGCGTATAACGTACAGCGTATAACGTATAACGTATAACGTATAACGTACAACGTATAACGTATAATGTACAGCGTATAACGTATAACATACAACGTATAACGTACAACGTATAACGTACAACGTATAACGTACAACGTATAACGTACAACGTACAACGTGTAACGTATAACGTATAACGTACAGCGTATAACGTATAACGTACAACGTATAACGTACAACGTATAACGTACAACGTATAACGTACAACGTACAACGTGTAACGTATAACGTATAACGTATAACGTACAGCGTATAACGTACAGCGTATAACGTACAACGTGTAACGTATAACGTATAACGTACAGCGTATAACGTATAACGTACAACGTATAACGTATAACGTATAACGTATAACGTATAACGTATAACGTACATCGTACAACGTGTAACGTATAACATATAACGTTCAACATATAACGTACTACGTATAACGTATAACGTACAACGTATAACGTACAACGTACAACGTGTAACGTATAACGTATAACGTACAGCGTATAACGTACAGCGTATATCGTACAGCGTATAACGTACAACGTATAAGGTATAACGTACAACGTACAACGTGTAACGCATAACGTATAACGTATAACTTATAACGTACAGCGTATAACGTATAACGTATAACGTACAGCGTATAACGTATAACGTACAACGTATAATGTACAACGTATAACGTACAACGTACAACGTGTAACGTATAACGTATAACGTATAACTTATAACGTACAGCGTATAACGTATAACGTATAACGTATAACGTACAACGTATAACGTACAGCGTATAACGTACAGCGTATAACGTACAGCGTATAACGTACAGCGTATAACGTATAACGTATAACGTATAACGTATAACGTATAACGTATAACGTATAACGTATATCGTATAACGTATAACGTATAATGTATAACGTATAACGTATAACGTATAACGTACAGCGTATAACGTATAACGTACAACGTATAACGTACAACGTACAACGTGTAACGTATAACGTATAACGTATAACTTATAACGTACAGCGTATAACGTATAACGTATAACGTATAACGTACAACGTATAACGTACAGCGTATAACGTACAGTGTATAACGTACAGCGTATAACGTCCAGCGTATAACGTATAACGTATAACGTATAACGTATAACGTATAACGTATAACGTATAACGTATAACGTATAACGTATATCGTATAACGTATAACGTATAATGTATAACGTATAACGTACAACGTATAACGTATAACGTATAACGTACAGCGTATAACGTATAACGTACAACGTATAACGTACAACGTACAACGTGTAACGTATAACGTATAACGTATAACGTACAGCGTATGACGTACAGCGTATAACGTACAGCGTATAACGTATAACGTATAACGTGTAACGTATAACGTATAACGTACAGCGTATAACGTACAGCGTATAACGTATAACGTATAAGGTATAACGTACAGCGTATAACGTACAACGTATAACGTATAACGTATATCGTGTAACGTATAACGTACAGCGTATAACGTACAGCGTATAACGTACAGCGTATAACGTATAACGTATAACGTGTAACGTATAACGTATAACGTACAGCGTATAACGTACAGCGTATAACGTATAACGTATAAGATATAACGTACAGCGTATAACGTACAACGTATAACGTATAACGTATAACGTATAACGTATAACGTATAACGTACATCGTACAACGTGTAACGTATAACATATAACGTTCAACATATAACGTACAATGTATAACGTATAACGTACAACGTATAACGTACAACGTACAACGTGTAACGTATAACGTATAACGTATAACGTACAGCGTATAACGTACAGCGTATATCAAACAGCGTATAACGTACAACGTATAAGGTATAACGTATAACGTATAACGTATAACGTATAACGTATAACGTATAACGTATAACGTATAACGTATGACGTACAACGTATAATGTACAACGTATAACGTAGAACGTACAACGTGTAACGTATAACGTATAACGTATAACTTATAACGTACAGCGTATAACGTACAGCGTATAACGTATAACGTATAACGTATAACGTACAACGTACAACGTGTAACGTATAACGTATAACGTATAACGTACAGCGTATAACGTACAGAGTATAACGTACAGCGTATAACGTATAATGTACAACGTATAACGTACAACGTACAACGTGTAACGTATAACGTATAACGTATAACTTATAACGTACAGCGTATAACGTATAACGTATAACGTATAACGTACAGCGTATAACGTATAACGTACTACGTATAATGTACAACGTATAACGTACAACGTACAACGTGTAACGTATAACGTATAACGTATAACTTATAACGTACAGCGTATAACGTATAACGTATAACGTATAACGTACAACGTGTAACGTACAGCGTATAACGTACAGCGTATAACGTACAGCGTATAACGTACAGCGTATAATGTATAACGTATAACGTATAACGTATAACGTATAACGTATAACGTATAACGTATAACGTATAACGTATATCGTATAACGTATAACGTATAATGTATAACGTATAACGTATAACGTATAACGTATAACGTACAGCGTATAACGTATAACGTACAACGTATAACGTACAACGTACAACGTGTAACGTATAACGTATAACGTACAGCGTATAACGTACAGCGTATATCGTACAGCGTATAACGTACAACGTATAAGGTATAACGTACAACGTACAACGTGTAACGCATAACGTATAACGTATAACTTATAACGTACAGCGTATAACGTGTAACGTATAACGTATAACGTACAGCGTATAACGTACAGCGTATAACGTATAACGTATAAGGTATAACGTACAGCGTATAACGTACAACGTATAACGTATAACGTATATCGTGTAACGTATAACGTACAGCGTATAACGTACAGCGTATAACGTACAGCGTATAACGTATAACGTATAACGTGTAACGTATAACGTATAACGTACAGCGTATATCGTACAGCGTATAACGTACAACGTATAAGGTATAACGTATAACGTATAACGTATAACGTATAACGTATAACGTATAACGTATAACGTATAACGTATAACGTATAACGTATAACGTATAACGTACAACGTATAATGTACAACGTATAACGTACAACGTACAACGTGTTACGTGTAACATGTAACGTATAACGTATAACTTATAACGTACAGCGTATAACGTACAGCGTATAACGTATAACGTATAACGTATAACGTACAACGTACAACGTGTAACGTATAACGTATAACGTATAACGTACAGCGTATAACGTACAGAGTATAACGTACAGCGTATAACGTATAATGTACAACGTATAACGTACAACGTACAACGTGTAACGTATAACATATAACGTATAACTTATAACGTACAGCGTATAACGTATAACGTATAACGTATAACGTATAACGTATAACGTACAGCGTATAACGTATAACGTACAACGTATTATGTACAACGTATACCGTACAACGTACAACGTGTAACGTATAACGTATAACGTATAACTTATAACGTACAGCGTATAACGTATAACGTATAACGTATAACGTATAACGTATAACGTATAACGTATAACGTATAACGTATAACGTATAACGTATAACGTATATCGTATAACGTATAACGTATAATGTATAACGTATAACGTATAACGTATAACGTATAACGTACAGCGTATAACGTATATCGTACAAGGTATAACGTACAACGTACAACGTGTAACGTATAACGTATAACGTATAACGTACAGCGTATAACGTACAGCGTATAACGTAGAGCGTATAACGTATAACGTATAACGTGTAACGTATAACGTATAACGTACAGCGTATAACGTACAGCGTATAACGTATAACGTATAAGGTATAACGTACAGCGTATAACGTACAACGTATAACGTATAACGTATATCGTATAACGTATAACGTACAGCGTATAACGTACAGCGTATAACGTATAACGTATAACGTATAACGTACAACGTATAACGTATAAGGTATAACGTACAGCGTCTAACGTACAACGTATAACGTATAACGTATAACGTACAGCGTATAACGTACAGCGTATAACGTATAACGTACAACGTATAATGTACAACGTATAACGTACAACGTACAACGTGTAACGTGTAACGTATAACGTATAACTTATAACGTACAGCGTATAACGTACAGCGTATAACGTATAACGTATAACGTATAACGTATAACGTATAACGTACAACGTACAACGTGTCACGTATAACGTATAACGTATAACGTACAGCGTATAACGTACAGCGTATATCGTACAGCGTATAACGTACAACGTATAAGGTATAACGTATAACGTATAACGTACAGCGTATAACGTACAGCGTATAACGTATAACGTATAAGGTATAACGTACAGCGTATAACGTATAACGTACAACGTACAACGTGTTACGTGTAACGTGTAACGTATAACGTATAACTTATAACGTACAGCGTATAACGTACAGCGTATAACGTATAACGTATAACGTATAACGTACAACGTACAACGTGTAACGTATAACGTATAACGTATAACGTACAGCGTATAACGTACAGAGTATAACGTACAGCGTATAACGTATAATGTACAACGTATAACGTACAACGTACAACGTGTAACGTATAACATATAACGTATAACTTATAACGTACAGCGTATAACGTATAACGTATAACGTATAACGTATAACGTATAACGTACAGCGTATAACGTATAACGTACAACGTATTATGTACAACGTATAACGTACAACGTACAACGTGTAACGTATAACGTATAACGTATAACGTATAACTTATAACGTACAGCGTATAACGTATAACGTATAACGTATAACGTACAACGTATAACGTACAGCGTATAACGTACAGCGTATAACGTACAGCGTATAACGTACAGCGTATAACGTATAACGTATAACGTATAACGTATAACGTATAACGTATAACGTATAACGTATAACGTATATCGTATAACGTATAACGTATAATGTATAACGTATAACGTATAACGTATAACGTATAACGTACAGCGTATAACGTATAACGTACAAGGTATAACGTACAACGTACAACGTGTAACGTATAACGTATAACGTATAACGTGCAGCGTATAACGTACAGCGTATAACGTAGAGCGTATAACGTATAACGTATAACGTGTAACGTATAACGTATAACGTACAGCGTATAACGTACAGCGTATAACGTATAACGTATAAGGTATAACGTACAGCGTATAACGTACAACGTATAACGTATAACGTATATCGTATAACGTATAACGTACAGCGTATAACGTACAGCGTATAACGTATAACGTATAACGTATAACGTACAACGTATAACGTATAAGGTATAACGTACAGCGTCTAACGTACAACGTATAACGTATAACGTATAACGTACAGCGTATAACGTACAGCGTATAACGTATAACGTACAACGTATAATGTACAACGTATAACGTACAACGTACAACGTGTAACGTGTAACGTATAACGTATAACTTATAACGTACAGCGTATAACGTACAGCGTATAACGTATAACGTATAACGTATAACGTATAACGTATAACGTACAACGTACAACGTGTCACGTATAACGTATAACGTATAACGTACAGCGTATAACGTACAGCGTATAACGTACAGCGTATAACGTATAACGTATAACGTGTAACGTATAACGTATAACGTACAGCGTATAACGTACAGCGTATAACGTATAACGTATAAGGTATAACGTACAGCGTATAACGTACAAAGTATAACGTATAACGTATATCGTGTAACGTATAACGTTCAGCGTATAACGTACAGCGTATAACGTACAGCGTATAACGTACAGCGTATAACGTATAACGTATAACTTATAACGTATAACGTACAACGTACAACGTGTCACGTATAACGTATAACGTATAACGTGTAACGTATAACGTATAACGTACAGCGTATAACGTACAGCGTATAACGTATAACGTATAAGGTATAACGTACAGCGTATAACGTACAAAGTATAACGTATAACGTATATCGTGTAACGTATTACGTTCAGCGTATAACGTACAGCGTATAACGTACAGCGTATAACGTACAGCGTATAACGTATAACGTATAAAGTGTAACGTATAACGTATAACGTACAGCGTATAACGTACAGCGTATAACGTACAACGTACAACGTGTAACGTATAACGTATAACGTACAGCGTATAACGTATAACGTACAACGTATAATGTACAACGTATAACGTACAACGTACAACGTGTAACGTATAACGTATAACGTATAACGTATAACGTATAACTTATAACGTACAGCGTATAACGTGTAACGTATAACGTATAACGTACAGCGTATAACGTATAACGTACAACGTATAATGTACAACGTATAACGTACAACGTACAACGTGTAACGTATAACGTATAACGTATAACTTATAACGTACAGCGTATAACGTATAACGTATAACGTATAACGTACAGCGTATAACGTATAACGTAAAACGTATAATGTACAACGTATAACGTACAACGTACAACGTGTAACGTATAACGTATAACGTATAACTTATAACGTACAGCGGATAACGTATAACGTATAACGTACAACGTATAACGTACAGCGTATAACGTACAGCGTATAACGTATAACGTATAACGTGTAACGTATAACGTATAACGTAAAGCGTATAACGTACAGCGTATAACGTATAACGTATAAGGTATAACGTACAGCGTATAACGTACAACGTATAACGTATACCGTATAACGTACAGCGTATAACGTACAGCGTATAACGTATAACGTATAACGTATAACGTACAACGTATAACGTATAACGTACAGCGTATAACGTATAACATACAACGTATAACGTACAACGTATAACGTACAACGTATAACGTACAACGTATAACGTACAACGTACAACGTGTAACGTATAACGTATAACGTACAGCGTATAACGTATAACGTACAACGTATAATGTACAACGTATAACGTACAACGTACAACGTGTAACGTGTAACGTATAATGTATAACGTATAACGTATAACGTATAACGTATAACGTACAGCGTATAACGTATAACGTACAACGTATAACGTACAACGTACAACGTGTAACGTATAACGTGTAACGTATAACGTATAACGTACAGCGTATAACGTACAGCGTATAACGTACAGCGTATAACGTATAACGTATAACGTATAACGTACAGCGTATAACGTACAGCGTATAACGTACAGCGTATAACGTATAACGTATAACGTATAACGTATAACGTATAACGTACAACGTGTAACGTATAACGTATAACGTATAACTTATAACGTATAACGTATAACGTATAACGTATAACGTATAACGTATAACGTATAACGTACAACGTATAACGTACAACGTACAACGTGTAACGTATAACGTATAACGTACAGCGTATAACGTATAACGTACAACGTATAATGTACAACGTATAACGTATAACGTACAACGTATAACGTACAACGTATAACGTACAACGTATGACGTACAACGTACAACGTGTAACGTATAACGTATAACGTATAACGTACAGCGTATAACGTACAGCGTATAACGTACAGCGTATAACGTATAACGTATAACGTGTAACGTATAACGTATAACGTACAGCGTATAACGTACAGCGTATAACGTATAACGTATAAGGTATAACGTACAGCGTATAACGTACAAAGTATAACGTATAACGTATATCGTGTAACGTATAACGTACAGCGTATAACGTACAGCGTATAACGTACAGCGTATAACGTATAACGTACAGCGTATAACGTATAACGTACAACGTATAACGTATAACGTATAACGTACAGCGTATAACGTACAGCGTATAACGTATACCGTATAACGTATAACGTACAACGTATAACGTATAACGTACAGCGTATAACGTATAACATACAACGTATAACGTACAACGTATAACGTACAACGTATAACGTACAACGTATAACGTACAACGTATAACGTACAACGTACAACGTGTAACGTATAACGTATAACGTACAGCGTATAACGTACAGCGTATAACGTATAACGTATAACGTATAACGTACAACGTATAACGTATAACGTATAACGTATAACGTATAACGTATAACGTATAACGTACAACGTATAACGTACAACGTACAACGTGTAACGTATAACGTATAACGTACAGCGTATAACGTATAACGTACAACGTATAATGTACAACGTATAACGTACCACGTACAACGGGTAACGTATAACGTATAACGTACAGAGTATAACGTACAGCGTATAACGTATAATGTACAACGTATAACGTACAACGTACAACGTGTAACGTATAACATATAACGTATAACTTATAACGTACAGCGTATAACGTATAACGTATAACGTATAACGTACAACGTATAACGTATAACGTACAGCGTATAACGTATAACATACAACGTATAACGTACAACGTATAACGTACAACGTATAACGAACAACGTATAACGTACAACGTACAACGTGTAACGTATAACGTATAACGTACAGCGTATAACGTATAACGTACAACGTATAATGTACAACGTATAACGTACAACGTACAACGTGTAACGTATAACGTATAACGTATAACGTATAACTTATAACGTACAGCGTATAACGTGTAACGTATAACGTATAACGTATAATGTACAACGTATAACGTACAACGTACAACGTGTAACGTGTAACGTATAATGTATAACGTATAACGTATAACGTATAACGTATAACGTACAGCGTATAACGTATAACGTACAACGTATAACGTACAACGTACAACGTGTAACGTATAACGTGTAACGTATAACGTATAACGTACAGCGTATAACGTACAGCGTATAACGTACAGCGTATAACGTATAACGTATAACGTATAACGTACAGCGTATAACGTACAGCGTATAACGTACAGCGTATAACGTATAACGTATAACGTATAACGTATAACGTATAACGTACAACGTGTAACGTATAACGTATAACGTATAACTTATAACGTATAACGTATAACGTATAACGTATAACGTATAACGTATAACGTATAACGTACAACGTATAACGTACAACGTACAACGTGTAACGTATAACGTATAACGTACAGCGTATAACGTATAACGTACAACGTATAATGTACAACGTATAACGTATAACGTACAACGTATAACGTACAACGTATAACGTACAACGTATGACGTACAACGTACAACGTGTAACGTATAACGTATAACGTATAACGTACAGCGTATAACGTACAGCGTATAACGTACAGCGTATAACGTATAACGTATAACGTGTAACGTATAACGTATAACGTACAGCGTATAACGTACAGCGTATAACGTATAACGTATAAGGTATAACGTACAGCGTATAACGTACAAAGTATAACGTATAACGTATATCGTGTAACGTATAACGTACAGCGTATAACGTACAGCGTATAACGTACAGCGTATAACGTATAACGTACAGCGTATAACGTATAACGTACAACGTATAACGTATACCGTATAACGTACAGCGTATAACGTACAGCGTATAACGTATACCGTATAACGTATAACGTACAACGTATAACGTATAACGTACAGCGTATAACGTATAACATACAACGTATAACGTACAACGTATAACGTACAACGTATAACGTACAACGTATAACGTACAACGTATAACGTACAACGTACAACGTGTAACGTATAACGTATAACGTACAGCGTATAACGTACAGCGTATAACGTATAACGTATAACGTATAACGTACAACGTATAACGTATAACGTATAACGTATAACGTATAACGTATAACGTATAACGTACAACGTATAACGTACAACGTACAACGTGTAACGTATAACGTATAACGTACAGCGTATAACGTATAACGTACAACGTATAATGTACAACGTATAACGTACCACGTACAACGGGTAACGTATAACGTATAACGTACAGAGTATAACGTACAGCGTATAACGTATAATGTACAACGTATAACGTACAACGTACAACGTGTAACGTATAACATATAACGTATAACTTATAACGTACAGCGTATAACGTATAACGTATAACGTATAACGTACAACGTATAACGTATAACGTACAGCGTATAACGTATAACATACAACGTATAACGTACAACGTATAACGTACAACGTATAACGAACAACGTATAACGTACAACGTACAACGTGTAACGTATAACGTATAACGTACAGCGTATAACGTATAACGTACAACGTATAATGTACAACGTATAACGTACAACGTACAACGTGTAACGTATAACGTATAACGTATAACGTATAACTTATAACGTACAGCGTATAACGTGTAACGTATAACGTATAACGTACAGCGTATAACGTATAACGTACAACGTATAATGTACAACGTATAACGTACAACGTACAACGTGTAACGTATAACGTATAACGTATAACTTATAACGTACAGCGTATAACGTATAACGTATAACGTATAACGTACAGCGTATAACGTATAACGTAAAACGTATAATGTACAACGTATAACGTACAACGTACAACGTGTAACGTATAACGTATAACGTATAACTTATAACGTACAGCGGATAACGTATAACGTATAACGTACAACGTATAACGTACAGCGTATAACGTACAGCGTATAACGTATAACGTATAACGTGTAACGTATAACGTATAACGTACAGCGTATAACGTACAGCGTATAACGTATAACGTATAAGGTATAACGTACAGCGTATAACGTACAACGTATAACGTATACCGTATAACGTACAGCGTATAACGTACAGCGTATAACGTATAACGTATAACGTATAACGTACAACGTATAACGTATAACGTACAGCGTATAACGTATAACATACAACGTATAACGTACAACGTATAACGTACAACGTATAACGTACAACGTATAACGTACAACGTACAACGTGTAACGTATAACGTATAACGTACAGCGTATAACGTATAACGTACAACGTATAATGTACAACGTATAACGTACAACGTACAACGTGTAACGTGTAACGTGTAACGTATAATGTATAACGTATAACGTATAACGTATAACGTACAGCGTATAACGTATAACGTACAACGTATAACGTACAACGTACAACGTGTAACGTATAACGTATAACGTATAACGTATAACGTACAGCGTATAACGTACAGCGTATAACGTACAGCGTATAACGTATAACGTATAACGTATAACGTACAGCGTATAACGTATAACGTATAACGTATAACGTATAACGTATAACGTATAACGTATAACGTACAACGTGTAACGTATAACGTATAACGTACAGCGTATAACGTATAACGTACAACGTATAATGTACAACGTATAACGTATAACGTATAACGTATAACGTATAACGTATAACGTATAACGTATAACGTATAACGTATAACGTATAACGTATAACGTATAACGTATAACGTATAACGTATAACGTATAACGAATAACGTATAACGTATAACGTATAACGTATAACGTATAACGTATAACGTATAACGTATAACGTATAACGTATAACGTATAACGTATAACGTATAACGTATAACGTATAACGTATAACGTATAACGTATAACGTATAACGTATAACGTATAACGTATAACGTATAACGTATACCGTACAGCGTATAACATATAACATACAACGTATAACGTACAACGTATAACGTACAACGTATAACGTACAACGTATGACGTACAACGTACAACGTGTAACGTATAACGTATAACGTATAACGTACAGCGTATAACGTACAGCGTATAACGTACAGCGTATAACGTATAACGTATAACGTGTAACGTATAACGTATAACGTACAGCGTATAACGTACAGCGTATAACGTATAACGTATAAGGTATAACGTACAGCGTATAACGTACAAAGTATAACGTATAACGTATATCGTGTAACGTATAACGTACAGCGTATAACGTACAGCGTATAACGTACAGCGTATAACGTATAACGTATAACGTGTAACGTATAACGTATAACGTACAGCGTATAACGTACAGCGTATAACGTATAACGTATAAGGTATAACGTACAGCGTATAACGTACAACGTATAAAGTATACCGTATAACGTACAGCGTATAACGTACAGCGTATAACGTATACCGTATAACGTATAACGTACAACGTATAACGTATAACGTACAGCGTATAACGTATAACATACAACGTATAACGTACAACGTATAACGTACAACGTATAACGTACAACGTATAACGTACAACGTATAACGTACAACGTACAACGTGTAACGTATAACGTATAACGTACAGCGTATAACGTACAGCGTATAACGTATAACGTATAACGTATAACGTACAACGTATAACGTATAACGTATAACGTATAACGTATAACGTATAACGTATAACGTATAACGTACAACGTATAACGTACAACGTACAACGTGTAACGTATAACGTATAACGTACAGCGTATAACGTATAACGTACAACGTATAATGTACAACGTATAACGTACCACGTACAACGGGTAACGTATAACGTATAACGTACAGAGTATAACGTACAGCGTATAACGTATAATGTACAACGTATAACGTACAACGTACAACGTGTAACGTATAACATATAACGTATAACTTATAACGTACAGCGTATAACGTATAACGTATAACGTATAACGTATAACGTACAGCGTATAACGTATAACGTACAACGTATAATGTACAACGTATAACGTACAACGTACAACGTGTAACGTATAACGTATAACGTATAACTTATAACGTACAGCGTATAACGTATAACGTATAACGTACAACGTATAACGTATAACGTATAACGTATAACGTATAACGTATAACGTATAACGTATATCGTATAACGTATAACGTATAATGTATAACGTATAACGTATAACGTATAACGTATAACGTACAGCGTATAACGTATAACGTACAAGGTATAACGTACAACGTACAACGTGTAACGTATAACGTATAACGTATAACGTACAGCGTATAACGTACAGCGTATAACGTACAGCGTATAACGTATAACGTATAACGTGTAACGTATAACGTATAACGTACAGCGTACAACGTACAGCGTATAACGTATAACGTATAAGGTATAACGTACAGCGTATAACGTACAACGTATAACGTATAACGTATATCGTATAACGTATAACGTACAGCGTATAACGTACAGCGTATAACGTATAACGTATAACGTATAACGTACAACGTATAACGTATAAGGTATAACGTACAGCGTATAACGTACAACGTATAACGTATAACGTATAACGTACAGCGTATAACGTACAGCGTATAACGTATAACGTATAACGTATAACGTACAACGTATAACGTATAATGTACAGCGTATAACGTATAACATACAACGTATAACGTACAACGTATAACGTACAACGTATAACGTACAACGTATAACGTACAACGTACAACGTGTAACGTATAACGTATAACGTACAGCGTATAACGTATAACGTACAACGTATAACGTACAACGTATAACGTACAACGTATAACGTACAACGTACAACGTGTAACGTATAACGTATAACGTATAACGTACAGCGTATAACGTACAGCGTATAACGTACAACGTGTAACGTATAACGTATAACGTACAGCGTATAACGTATAACGTACAACGTATAATGTACAACGTATAACGTACAACGTACAACGTGTAACGTGTAACGTATAACGTATAACTTATAACGTACAGCGTATAACGTACAGCGTATAACGTATAACGTATAACGTATAACGTACAACGTACAACGTGTCACGTATAACGTATAACGTATAACGTACAGCGTATAACGTACAGCGTATAACGTACAGCGTATAACGTATAACGTATAACGTGTAACGTATAACGTATAACGTACAGCGTATAACGTACAGCGTATAACGTACAACGTACAACGTGTAACGTGTAACGTATAACGTATAACTTATAACGTACAGCGTATAACGTACAGCGTATAACGTATAACGTATAACGTATAACGTACAACGTACAACGTGTAACGTATAACGTATAACGTATAACGTACAGCGTATAACGTATAACGTACAACGTATAACGTACAACGTATAACGTACAACGTATAACGTACAACGTACAACGTGTAACGTATAACGTATAACGTATAACGTACAGCGTATAACGTACAGCGTATAACGTACAGCGTATAACGTACAGCGTATAACGTATAACGTACAACGTATAATGTACAACGTATAACGTACAACGTACAACGTGTAACGTATAACGTATAACGTATAACTTATAACGTACAGCGTATAACGTATAACGTATAACGTATAACGTACAACGTATAACGTACAGCGTATAACGTACAGCGTATAACGTACAGCGTATAACGTATAACGTACAGCGTATAACGTACAGCGTATAACGTATAACGTATAAGGTATAACGTACAGCGTATAACGTACAACGTATAACGTATAATGTACAGCGTATAACGTATAACATACAACGTATAACGTACAACGTATAACGTACAACGTATAACGTACAACGTATAACGTACAACGTACAACGTGTAACGTATAACGTATAACGTACAGCGTATAACGTATAACGTACAACGTATAACGTACAACGTATAACGTACAACGTATAACGTACAACGTACAACGTGTAACGTATAACGTATAACGTATAACGTACAGCGTATAACGTACAGCGTATAACGTACAGCGTATAACGTATAACGTACAACGTGTAACGTATAACGTATAACGTACAGCGTATAACGTATAACGTACAACGTATAATGTACAACGTATAACGTACAACGTACAACGTGTAACGTGTAACGTATAACGTATAACTTATAACGTACAGCGTATAACGTACAGCGTATAACGTATAACGTATAACGTATAACGTACAACGTACAACGTGTCACGTATAACGTATAACGTATAACGTACAGCGTATAACGTACAGCGTATAACGTACAGCGTACAGCGTATAACGTACAGCGTATAACGTATAACGTATAACGTATAACGTACAACGTACAACGTGTAACGTATAACGTATAACGTATAACGTACAGCGTATAACGTATAACGTACAACGTATAACGTACAACGTATAACGTACAACGTATAACGTACAACGTACAACGTGTAACGTATAACGTATAACGTATAACGTACAGCGTATAACGTACAGCGTATAACGTACAGCGTATAACGTACAGCGTATAACGTATAACGTACAACGTATAATGTACAACGTATAACGTACAACGTACAACGTGTAACGTATAACGTATAACGTATAACTTATAACGTACAGCGTATAACGTATAACGTATAACGTATAACGTACAACGTATAACGTACAGCGTATAACGTACAGCGTATAACGTACAGCGTACAACGTATAACGTATACCGTATAACGTACAGCGTATAAGGTATAACGTACAGCGTATAACGTACAACGTATAACGTATAACGTATATCGTATAACGTATAACGTACAGCGTATAACGTACAGCGTATAACGTATAACGTATAACGTATAACGTACAACGTATAACGTATAAGGTATAACGTACAGCGTATAACGTACAACGTATAACGTATAACGTATAACGTACAGCGTATAACGTACAGCGTATAACGTATAACGTATAACGTATAACGTACAACGTATAACGTATAATGTACAGCGTATAACGTATAACATACAACGTATAACGTACAACGTATAACGTACAACGTATAACGTACAACGTATAACGTACAACGTACAACGTGTAACGTATAACGTATAACGTACAGCGTATAACGTATAACGTACAACGTATAACGTACAACGTATAAAGTACAACGTATAACGTACAACGTACAACGTGTAACGTATAACGTATAACGTATAACGTACAGCGTATAACGTACAGCGTATAACGTACAGCGTATAACGTACAACGTGTAACGTATAACGTATAACGTACAGCGTATAACGTATAACGTACAACGTATAATGTACAACGTATAACGTACAACGTACAACGTGTAACGTGTAACGTATAACGTACAACGTATGAAGTACAACGTACAACGTGTAACGTATAACGTATAACGTACAGCGTATAACGTATAACGTACAACGTATAATGTACAACGTATAACGTATAACGTACAACGTATAACGTACAACGTATAACGTACAACGTATGACGTACAACGTACAACGTGTAACGTATAACGTATAACGTATAACGTACAGCGTATAACGTACAGCGTATAACGTACAGCGTATAACGTATAACGTATAACGTGTAACGTATAACGTATAACGTACAGCGTATAACGTACAGCGTATAACGTATAACGTATAAGGTATAACGTACAGCGTATAACGTACAAAGTATAACGTATAACGTATATCGTGTAACGTATAACGTACAGCGTATAACGTACAGCGTATAACGTACAGCGTATAACGTATAACGTACAGCGTATAACGTATAACGTACAACGTATAACGTATACCGTATAACGTACAGCGTATAACGTACAGCGTATAACGTATACCGTATAACGTATAACGTACAACGTATAACGTATAACGTACAGCGTATAACGTATAACATACAACGTATAACGTACAACGTATAACGTACAACGTATAACGTACAACGTATAACGTACAACGTATAACGTACAACGTACAACGTGTAACGTATAACGTATAACGTACAGCGTATAACGTACAGCGTATAACGTATAACGTATAACGTATAACGTACAACGTATAACGTATAACGTATAACGTATAACGTATAACGTATAACGTATAACGTACAACGTATAACGTACAACGTACAACGTGTAACGTATAACGTATAACGTACAGCGTATAACGTATAACGTACAACGTATAATGTACAACGTATAACGTACCACGTACAACGGGTAACGTATAACGTATAACGTACAGAGTATAACGTACAGCGTATAACGTATAATGTACAACGTATAACGTACAACGTACAACGTGTAACGTATAACATATAACGTATAACTTATAACGTACAGCGTATAACGTATAACGTATAACGTATAACGTACAACGTATAACGTATAACGTACAGCGTATAACGTATAACATACAACGTATAACGTACAACGTATAACGTACAACGCATAACGAACAACGTATAACGTACAACGTACAACGTGTAACGTATAACGTATAACGTACAGCGTATAACGTATAACGTACAACGTATAATGTACAACGTATAACGTACAACGTACAACGTGTAACGTATAACGTATAACGTATAACGTATAACTTATAACGTACAGCGTATAACGTGTAACGTATAACGTATAACGTACAGCGTATAACGTATAACGTACAACGTATAATGTACAACGTATAACGTACAACGTACAACGTGTAACGTATAACGTATAACGTATAACTTATAACGTACAGCGTATAACGTATAACGTATAACGTATAACGTACAGCGTATAACGTATAACGTAAAACGTATAATGTACAACGTATAACGTACAACGTACAACGTGTAACGTATAACGTATAACGTATAACTTATAACGTACAGCGGATAACGTATAACGTATAACGTACAACGTATAACGTACAGCGTATAACGTACAGCGTATAACGTATAACGTATAACGTGTAACGTATAACGTATAACGTACAGCGTATAACGTACAGCGTATAACGTATAACGTATAAGGTATAACGTACAGCGTATAACGTACAACGTATAACGTATACCGTATAACGTACAGCGTATAACGTACAGCGTATAACGTATAACGTATAACGTATAACGTACAACGTATAACGTATAACGTACAGCGTATAACGTATAACATACAACGTATAACGTACAACGTATAACGTACAACGTATAACGTACAACGTATAACGTACAACGTACAACGTGTAACGTATAACGTATAACGTACAGCGTATAACGTATAACGTACAACGTATAATGTACAACGTATAACGTACAACGTACAACGTGTAACGTGTAACGTGTAACGTATAATGTATAACGTATAACGTATAACGTATAACGTACAGCGTATAACGTATAACGTACAACGTATAACGTACAACGTACAACGTGTAACGTATAACGTATAACGTATAACGTATAACGTACAGCGTATAACGTACAGCGTATAACGTACAGCGTATAACGTATAACGTATAACGTATAACGTACAGCGTATAACGTATAACGTATAACGTATAACGTATAACGTATAACGTATAACGTATAACGTACAACGTGTAACGTATAACGTATAACGTACAGCGTATAACGTATAACGTACAACGTATAATGTACAACGTATAACGTATAACGTATAACGTATAACGTATAACGTATAACGTATAACGTATAACGTATAACGTATAACGTATAACGTATAACGTATAACGTATAACGTATAACGTATAACGTATAACGAATAACGTATAACGTATAACGTATAACGTATAACGTATAACGTATAACGTATAACGTATAACGTATAACGTATAACGTATAACGTATAACGTATAACGTATAACGTATAACGTATAACGTATAACGTATAACGTATAACGTATAACGTATACCGTACAGCGTATAACATATAACATACAACGTATAACGTACAACGTATAACGTACAACGTATAACGTACAACGTATGACGTACAACGTACAACGTGTAACGTATAACGTATAACGTATAACGTACAGCGTATAACGTACAGCGTATAACGTACAGCGTATAACGTATAACGTATAACGTGTAACGTATAACGTATAACGTACAGCGTATAACGTACAGCGTATAACGTATAACGTATAAGGTATAACGTACAGCGTATAACGTACAAAGTATAACGTATAACGTATATCGTGTAACGTATAACGTACAGCGTATAACGTACAGCGTATAACGTACAGCGTATAACGTATAACGTATAACGTGTAACGTATAACGTATAACGTACAGCGTATAACGTACAGCGTATAACGTATAACGTATAAGGTATAACGTACAGCGTATAACGTACAACGTATAAAGTATACCGTATAACGTACAGCGTATAACGTACAGCGTATAACGTATACCGTATAACGTATAACGTACAACGTATAACGTATAACGTACAGCGTATAACGTATAACATACAACGTATAACGTACAACGTATAACGTACAACGTATAACGTACAACGTATAACGTACAACGTATAACGTACAACGTACAACGTGTAACGTATAACGTATAACGTACAGCGTATAACGTACAGCGTATAACGTATAACGTATAACGTATAACGTACAACGTATAACGTATAACGTATAACGTATAACGTATAACGTATAACGTATAACGTACAACGTATAACGTACAACGTACAACGTGTAACGTATAACGTATAACGTACAGCGTATAACGTATAACGTACAACGTATAATGTACAACGTATAACGTACCACGTACAACGGGTAACGTATAACGTATAACGTACAGAGTATAACGTACAGCGTATAACGTATAATGTACAACGTATAACGTACAACGTACAACGTGTAACGTATAACATATAACGTATAACTTATAACGTACAGCGTATAACGTATAACGTATAACGTATAACGTATAACGTACAGCGTATAACGTATAACGTACAACGTATAATGTACAACGTATAACGTACAACGTACAACGTGTAACGTATAACGTATAACGTATAACTTATAACGTACAGCGTATAACGTATAACGTATAACGTACAACGTATAACGTATAACGTATAACGTATAACGTATAACGTATAACGTATAACGTATATCGTATAACGTATAACGTATAATGTATAACGTATAACGTATAACGTATAACGTATAACGTACAGCGTATAACGTATAACGTACAAGGTATAACGTACAACGTACAACGTGTAACGTATAACGTATAACGTATAACGTACAGCGTATAACGTACAGCGTATAACGTACAGCGTATAACGTATAACGTATAACGTGTAACGTATAACGTATAACGTACAGCGTACAACGTACAGCGTATAACGTATAACGTATAAGGTATAACGTACAGCGTATAACGTACAACGTATAACGTATAACGTATATCGTATAACGTATAACGTACAGCGTATAACGTACAGCGTATAACGTATAACGTATAACGTATAACGTACAACGTATAACGTATAAGGTATAACGTACAGCGTATAACGTACAACGTATAACGTATAACGTATAACGTACAGCGTATAACGTACAGCGTATAACGTATAACGTATAACGTATAACGTACAACGTATAACGTATAATGTACAGCGTATAACGTATAACATACAACGTATAACGTACAACGTATAACGTACAACGTATAACGTACAACGTATAACGTACAACGTACAACGTGTAACGTATAACGTATAACGTACAGCGTATAACGTATAACGTACAACGTATAACGTACAACGTATAACGTACAACGTATAACGTACAACGTACAACGTGTAACGTATAACGTATAACGTATAACGTACAGCGTATAACGTACAGCGTATAACGTACAGCGTATAACGTACAACGTGTAACGTATAACGTATAACGTACAGCGTATAACGTATAACGTACAACGTATAATGTACAACGTATAACGTACAACGTACAACGTGTAACGTGTAACGTATAACGTATAACTTATAACGTACAGCGTATAACGTACAGCGTATAACGTATAACGTATAACGTATAACGTACAACGTACAACGTGTCACGTATAACGTATAACGTATAACGTACAGCGTATAACGTACAGCGTATAACGTACAGCGTATAACGTATAACGTATAACGTGTAACGTATAACGTATAACGTACAGCGTATAACGTACAGCGTATAACGTACAACGTACAACGTGTAACGTATAACGTATAACGTATAACTTATAACGTACAGCGTATAACGTACAGCGTATAACGTATAACGTATAACGTATAACGTACAACGTACAACGTGTAACGTATAACGTATAACGTATAACGTACAGCGTATAACGTATAACGTACAACGTATAACGTACAACGTATAACGTACAACGTATAACGTACAACGTACAACGTGTAACGTATAACGTATAACGTATAACGTACAGCGTATAACGTACAGCGTATAACGTACAGCGTATAACGTACAGCGTATAACGTATAACGTACAACGTATAATGTACAACGTATAACGTACAACGTACAACGTGTAACGTATAACGTATAACGTATAACTTATAACGTACAGCGTATAACGTATAACGTATAACGTATAACGTACAACGTATAACGTACAGCGTATAACGTACAGCGTATAACGTACAGCGTATAACGTATAACGTACAGCGTATAACGTACAGCGTATAACGTATAACGTATAAGGTATAACGTACAGCGTATAACGTACAACGTATAACGTATAATGTACAGCGTATAACGTATAACATACAACGTATAACGTACAACGTATAACGTACAACGTATAACGTACAACGTATAACGTACAACGTACAACGTGTAACGTATAACGTATAACGTACAGCGTATAACGTATAACGTACAACGTATAACGTACAACGTATAACGTACAACGTATAACGTACAACGTACAACGTGTAACGTATAACGTATAACGTATAACGTACAGCGTATAACGTACAGCGTATAACGTACAGCGTATAACGTATAACGTACAACGTGTAACGTATAACGTATAACGTACAGCGTATAACGTATAACGTACAACGTATAATGTACAACGTATAACGTACAACGTACAACGTGTAACGTGTAACGTATAACGTATAACTTATAACGTACAGCGTATAACGTACAGCGTATAACGTATAACGTATAACGTATAACGTACAACGTACAACGTGTCACGTATAACGTATAACGTATAACGTACAGCGTATAACGTACAGCGTATAACGTACAGCGTACAGCGTATAACGTACAGCGTATAACGTATAACGTATAACGTATAACGTACAACGTACAACGTGTAACGTATAACGTATAACGTATAACGTACAGCGTATAACGTATAACGTACAACGTATAACGTACAACGTATAACGTACAACGTATAACGTACAACGTACAACGTGTAACGTATAACGTATAACGTATAACGTACAGCGTATAACGTACAGCGTATAACGTACAGCGTATAACGTACAGCGTATAACGTATAACGTACAACGTATAATGTACAACGTATAACGTACAACGTACAACGTGTAACGTATAACGTATAACGTATAACTTATAACGTACAGCGTATAACGTATAACGTATAACGTATAACGTACAACGTATAACGTACAGCGTATAACGTACAGCGTATAACGTACAGCGTACAACGTATAACGTATACCGTATAACGTACAGCGTATAAGGTATAACGTACAGCGTATAACGTACAACGTATAACGTATAACGTATATCGTATAACGTATAACGTACAGCGTATAACGTACAGCGTATAACGTATAACGTATAACGTATAACGTACAACGTATAACGTATAAGGTATAACGTACAGCGTATAACGTACAACGTATAACGTATAACGTATAACGTACAGCGTATAACGTACAGCGTATAACGTATAACGTATAACGTATAACGTACAACGTATAACGTATAATGTACAGCGTATAACGTATAACATACAACGTATAACGTACAACGTATAACGTACAACGTATAACGTACAACGTATAACGTACAACGTACAACGTGTAACGTATAACGTATAACGTACAGCGTATAACGTATAACGTACAACGTATAACGTACAACGTATAAAGTACAACGTATAACGTACAACGTACAACGTGTAACGTATAACGTATAACGTATAACGTACAGCGTATAACGTACAGCGTATAACGTACAGCGTATAACGTACAACGTGTAACGTATAACGTATAACGTACAGCGTATAACGTATAACGTACAACGTATAATGTACAACGTATAACGTACAACGTACAACGTGTAACGTGTAACGTATAACGTATAACGTATAATGTACAGCGTATAACGTATAACATACAACGTATAACGTACAACGTATAACGTACAACGTATAACGTACAACGTATAACGTACAACGTACAACGTGTAACGTATAACGTATAACGTACAGCGTATAACGTATAACGTACAACGTATAACGTACAACGTATAAAGTACAACGTATAACGTACAACGTACAACGTGTAACGTATAACGTATAACGTATAACGTACAGCGTATAACGTACAGCGTATAACGTACAGCGTATAACGTACAACGTGTAACGTATAACGTATAACGTACAGCGTATAACGTATAACGTACAACGTATAATGTACAACGTGTAACGTATAACGTATAACGTACAGCGTATAACGTATAACGTACAACGTATAACGTACAACGTATAAAGTACAACGTATAACGTACAACGTACAACGTGTAACGTATAACGTATAACGTATAACGTACAGCGTATAACGTACAGCGTATAACGTACAGCGTATAACGTACAACGTGTAACGTATAACGTATAACGTACAGCGTATAACGTATAACGTACAACGTATAATGTACAGCGTATAACGTACAGCGTATAACGTATAACGTATAACGTATAACGTACAACGTATAACGTACAACGTACAACGTGTAACGTATAACGTATAACGAACAGCGTATAACGTATAACGTACAACGTATAATGTACAACGTATAACGTATAACGTATAACGTATAACGTATAACGTATAACGTATAAGGTATAACGTACAGCGTATAACGTACAACGTATAACGTATAACGTATAACGTACAGCGTATAACGTACAGCGTATAACGTATAACGTATAACGTATAACGTACAACGTATAACGTATAATGTACAGCGTATAACGTATAACATACAACGTATAACGTACAACGTATAACGTACAACGTATAACGTACAACGTATAACGTACAACGTACAACGTGTAACGTATAACGTATAACGTACAGCGTATAACGTATAACGTACAACGTATAACGTACAACGTATAAAGTACAACGTATAACGTACAACGTACAACGTGTAACGTATAACGTATAACGTATAACGTACAGCGTATAACGTACAGCGTATAACGTACAGCGTATAACGTACAGCGTATAACGTACAACGTGTAACGTATAACGTATAACGTACAGCGTATAACGTATAACGTACAACGTATAATGTACAACGTATAACGTACAACGTACAACGTGTAACGTGTAACGTATAACGTATAACTTATAACGTACAGCGTATAACGTACAGCGTATAACGTATAACGTATAACGTATAACGTACAACGTACAACGTGTCACGTATAACGTATAACGTATAACGTACAGCGTATAACGTACAGCGTATAACGTACAGCGTATAACGTATAACGTATAACGTGTAACGTATAACGTATAACGTACAGCGTATAACGTACAGCGTATAACGTATAACGTATAACGTATAACGTACAACGTATAACGTACAACGTACAACGTGTAACGTATAACGTATAACGAACAGCGTATAACGTATAACGTACAACGTATAATGTACAACGTATAACGTATAACGTATAACGTATAACGTATAACGTATAACGTATAACGTATAACGTATAACGTATAACGTATAACGTATAACGTATAACGTATAACGTATAACGTATAACGTATAACGTATAACGTATAACGTATAACGTATAACGTATAACGTATAACGTATAACGTATAACGTATAACGTATAACGTATAACGTATAACGTATAACGTATAACGTATAACGTATAACGTATAACGTATAACGTATAACGTATAACGTATAACGTATAACGTATAACGTATAACGTATAACGTATAACGTATAACGTATAACGTATAACGTATAACGTATAACGTATAACGTATAACGTATAACGTATAACGTATACCGTACAGCGTATAACATATAACATACAACGTATAACGTACAACGTATAACGTACAACGTATAACGTACAACGTATGACGTACAACGTACAACGTGTAACGTATAACGTATAACGTATAACGTACAGCGTATAACGTACAGCGTATAACGTACAGCGTATAACGTATAACGTATAACGTGTAACGTATAACGTATAACGTACAGCGTATAACGTACAGCGTATAACGTATAACGTATAAGGTATAACGTACAGCGTATAACGTACAAAGTATAACGTATAACGTATATCGTGTAACGTATAACGTACAGCGTATAACGTACAGCGTATAACGTACAGCGTATAACGTATAACGTATAACGTGTAACGTATAACGTATAACGTACAGCGTATAACGTACAGCGTATAACGTATAACGTATAAGGTATAACGTACAGCGTATAACGTACAACGTATAACGTATACCGTATAACGTACAGCGTATAACGTACAGCGTATAACGTATAACGTATAACGTATAACGTATAAGGTATAACGTACAGCGTATAACGTACAACGTATAACGTATAACGTATAACGTACAGCGTATAACGTACAGCGTATAACGTATAACGTATAACGTATAACGTACAACGTATAACGTATAATGTACAGCGTATAACGTATAACATACAACGTATAACGTACAACGTATAACGTACAACGTATAACGTACAACGTATAACGTACAACGTACAACGTGTAACGTATAACGTATAACGTACAGCGTATAACGTATAACGTACAACGTATAACGTACAACGTATAAAGTACAACGTATAACGTACAACGTACAACGTGTAACGTATAACGTATAACGTATAACGTACAGCGTATAACGTACAGCGTATAACGTACAGCGTATAACGTACAGCGTATAACGTACAACGTGTAACGTATAACGTATAACGTACAGCGTATAACGTATAACGTACAACGTATAATGTACAACGTATAACGTACAACGTACAACGTGTAACGTGTAACGTATAACGTATAACTTATAACGTACAGCGTATAACGTACAGCGTATAACGTATAACGTATAACGTATAACGTACAACGTACAACGTGTCACGTATAACGTATAACGTATAACGTACAGCGTATAACGTACAGCGTATAACGTACAGCGTATAACGTATAACGTATAACGTGTAACGTATAACGTATAACGTACAGCGTATAACGTACAGCGTATAACGTATAACGTATAACGTATAACGTACAACGTATAACGTATAACGTACAACGTGTAACGTATAACGTATAACGAACAGCGTATAACGTATAACGTACAACGTATAATGTACAACGTATAACGTATAACGTATAACGTATAACGTATAACGTATAACGTATAACGTATAACGTATAACGTATAACGTATAACGTATAACGTATAACGTATAACGTATAACGTATAACGTATAACGTATAACGTATAACGTATAACGTATAACGTATAACGTATAACGTATAACGTATAACGTATAACGTATAACGTATAACGTATAACGTATAACGTATAACGTATAACGTATAACGTATAACGTATAACGTATAACGTATAACGTATAACGTATAACGTATAACGTATAACGTATAACGTATAACGTATAACGTATAACGTATAACGTATAACGTATAACGTATAACGTATAACGTATAACGTATAACGTATAACGTATAACGTATAACGTATACCGTACAGCGTATAACATATAACATACAACGTATAACGTACAACGTATAACGTACAACGTATAACGTACAACGTATGACGTACAACGTACAACGTGTAACGTATAACGTATAACGTATAACGTACAGCGTATAACGTACAGCGTATAACGTACAGCGTATAACGTATAACGTATAACGTGTAACGTATAACGTATAACGTACAGCGTATAACGTACAGCGTATAACGTATAACGTATAAGGTATAACGTACAGCGTATAACGTACAAAGTATAACGTATAACGTATATCGTGTAACGTATAACGTACAGCGTATAACGTACAGCGTATAACGTACAGCGTATAACGTATAACGTATAACGTGTAACGTATAACGTATAACGTACAGCGTATAACGTACAGCGTATAACGTATAACGTATAAGGTATAACGTACAGCGTATAACGTACAACGTATAACGTATACCGTATAACGTACAGCGTATAACGTACAGCGTATAACGTATAACGTATAACGTATAACGTACGACGTATAATGTACAACGTATAACGTACAACGTACAACGTGTATCGTATAACGTATAACGTATAACGTATAACGTATAACGTATATCGTATAACGTATAACGTATAATGTATAACGTATAACGTATAACGTACAGCGTATAACGTACAGCGTATAACGTACAGCGTATAACGTATAACGTATAACGTGTAACGTATAACGTATAACGTACAGCGTATAACGTACAGCGTATAACGTATAACGTATAAGGTATAACGTACAGCGTATAACGTACAACGTATAACGTATAACGTATATCGTATAACGTATAACGTACAGCGTATAACGTACAGCGTATAACGTATAACGTATAACGTATAACGTACAACGTATAACGTATAAGGTATAACGTATAACGTATAACGTACAGCGTATAACGTACAGCGTATAACGTACAGCGTACAGCGTATAACGTACAGCGTATAACGTATAACGTATAACGTATAACGTACAACGTACAACGTGTAACGTATAACGTATAACGTATAACGTACAGCGTATAACGTATAACGTACAACGTATAACGTACAACGTATAACGTACAACGTATAACGTACAACGTACAACGTGTAACGTATAACGTATAACGTATAACGTACAGCGTATAACGTACAGCGTATAACGTACAGCGTATAACGTACAGCGTATAACGTATAACGTACAACGTATAATGTACAACGTATAACGTACAACGTACAACGTGTAACGTATAACGTATAACGTATAACTTATAACGTACAGCGTATAACGTATAACGTATAACGTATAACGTACAACGTATAACGTACAGCGTATAACGTACAGCGTATAACGTACAGCGTACAACGTATAACGTATACCGTATAACGTACAGCGTATAAGGTATAACGTACAGCGTATAACGTACAACGTATAACGTATAACGTATATCGTATAACGTATAACGTACAGCGTATAACGTACAGCGTATAACGTATAACGTATAACGTATAACGTACAACGTATAACGTATAAGGTATAACGTACAGCGTATAACGTACAACGTATAACGTATAACGTATAACGTACAGCGTATAACGTACAGCGTATAACGTATAACGTATAACGTATAACGTACAACGTATAACGTATATTGTACAGCGTATAACGTATAACATACAACGTATAACGTACAACGTATAACGTACAACGTATAACGTACAACGTATAACGTACAACGTACAACGTGTAACGTATAACGTATAACGTACAGCGTATAACGTATAACGTACAACGTATAACGTACAACGTATAAAGTACAACGTATAACGTACAACGTACAACGTGTAACGTATAACGTATAACGTATAACGTACAGCGTATAACGTACAGCGTATAACGTACAGCGTATAACGTACAACGTGTAACGTATAACGTATAACGTACAGCGTATAACGTATAACGTACAACGTATAATGTACAACGTATAACGTACAACGTACAACGTGTAACGTGTAACGTATAACGTATAACGTATAATGTACAGCGTATAACGTATAACATACAACGTATAACGTACAACGTATAACGTACAACGTATAACGTACAACGTATAACGTACAACGTACAACGTGTAACGTATAACGTATAAAGTACAGCGTATAACGTATAACGTACAACGTATAACGTACAACGTATAAAGTACAACGTATAACGTACAACGTACAACGTGTAACGTATAACGTATAACGTATAACGTACAGCGTATAACGTACAGCGTATAACGTACAGCGTATAACGTACAACGTGTAACGTATAACGTATAACGTACAGCGTATAACGTATAACGTACAACGTATAATGTACAACGTATAACGTACAACGTACAACGTGTAACGTGTAACGTATAACGTATAACTTATAACGTACAGCGTATAACGTACAGCGTATAACGTATAACGTATAACGTATAACGTACAACGTACAACGTGTCACGTATAACGTATAACGTATAACGTACAGCGTATAACGTACAGCGTATAACGTACAGCGTATAACGTATAACGTATAACGTGTAACGTATAACGTATAACGTACAGCGTATAACGTACAGCGTATAACGTATAACGTATAACGTATAACGTACAACGTATAACGTACAACGTACAACGTGTAACGTATAACGTATAACGTACAGCGTATAACGTATAACGTACAACGTATAATGTACAACGTATAACGTATAACGTATAACGTATAACGTATAACGTATAACGTATAAGGTATAACGTACAGCGTATAACGTACAACGTATAACGTATAACGTATAACGTACAGCGTATAACGTACAGCGTATAACGTATAACGTATAACGTATAACGTACAACGTATAACGTATAATGTACAGCGTATAACGTATAACATACAACGTATAACGTACAACGTATAACGTACAACGTATAACGTACAACGTATAACGTACAACGTACAACGTGTAACGTATAACGTATAACGTACAGCGTATAACGTATAACGTACAACGTATAACGTACAACGTATAAAGTACAACGTATAACGTACAACGTACAACGTGTAACGTATAACGTATAACGTATAACGTACAGCGTATAACGTACAGCGTATAACGTACAGCGTATAACGTACAACGTGTAACGTATAACGTATAACGTACAGCGTATAACGTATAACGTACAACGTATAATGTACAACGTATAACGTACAACGTACAACGTGTAACGTGTAACGTATAACGTATAACGTATAATGTACAGCGTATAACGTATAACATACAACGTATAACGTACAACGTATAACGTACAACGTATAACGTACATCGTATAACGTACAACGTACAACGTGTAACGTATAACGTATAACGTACAGCGTATAACGTATAACGTACAACGTATAACGTACAACGTATAAAGTACAACGTATAACGTACAACGTACAACGTGTAACGTATAACGTATAACGTATAACGTACAGCGTATAACGTACAGCGTATAACGTACAGCGTATAACGTACAACGTGTAACGTATAACGTATAACGTACAGCGTATAACGTATAACGTACAACGTATAATGTACAACGTATAACGTACAACGTACAACGTGTAACGTGTAACGTATAACGTATAACTTATAACGTACAGCGTATAACGTACAGCGTATAACGTATAACGTATAACGTATAACGTATAACGTACAACGTACAACGTGTCACGTATAACGTATAACGTATAACGTACAGCGTATAACGTACAGCGTATAACGTACAGCGTATAACGTATAACGTATAACGTGTAACGTATAACGTATAACGTACAGCGTATAACGTACAGCGTATAACGTATAACGTATAACGTATAACGTACAACGTATAACGTACAACGTACAACGTGTAACGTATAACGTATAACGAACAGCGTATAACGTATAACGTACAACGTATAATGTACAACGTATAACGTATAACGTATAACGTATAACGTATAACGTATAACGTATAACGTATAACGTATAACGTATAACGTATAACGTATAACGTATAACGTATAACGTATAACGTATAACGTATAACGTATAACGTATAACGTATAACGTATAACGTATAACGTATAACGTATAACGTATAACGTATAACGTATAACGTATAACGTATAACGTATAACGTATAACGTATAACGTATAACGTATAACGTATAACGTATAACGTATAACGTATAACGTATAACGTATAACGTATAACGTATAACGTATAACGTATAACGTATAACGTATAACGTATAACGTATAACGTATAACGTATAACGTATAACGTATAACGTATAACGTATAACGTATAACGTATAACGTATAACGTATAACGTATAACGTATAACGTATAACGTATAACGTATAACGTATAACGTATAACGTATAACGTATAACGTATAACGTATAACGTATAACGTATAACGTATAACGTATAACGTATAACGTATAACGTATAACGTATAACGTATACCGTACAGCGTATAACATATAACATACAACGTATAACGTACAACGTATAACGTACAACGTATAACGTACAACGTATGACGTACAACGTACAACGTGTAACGTATAACGTATAACGTATAACGTACAGCGTATAACGTACAGCGTATAACGTACAGCGTATAACGTATAACGTATAACGTGTAACGTATAACGTATAACGTACAGCGTATAACGTACAGCGTATAACGTATAACGTATAAGGTATAACGTACAGCGTATAACGTACAAAGTATAACGTATAACGTATATCGTGTAACGTATAACGTACAGCGTATAACGTACAGCGTATAATGTACAACGTATAACGTATAACGTATAACGTATAACGTATAACGTATAACGTATAAGGTATAACGTACAGCGTATAACGTACAACGTATAACGTATAACGTATAACGTACAGCGTATAACGTACAGCGTATAACGTATAACGTATAACGTATAACGTACAACGTATAACGTATAATGTACAGCGTATAACGTATAACATACAACGTATAACGTACAACGTATAACGTACAACGTATAACGTACAACGTATAACGTACAACGTACAACGTGTAACGTATAACGTATAACGTACAGCGTATAACGTATAACGTACAACGTATAACGTACAGCGTATAACGTACAACGTATAACGTATAACGTATATCGTATAACGTATAACGTACAGCGTATAACGTACAGCGTATAACGTATAACGTATAACGTATAACGTACAACGTATAACGTATAAGGTATAACGTATAACGTATAACGTACAGCGTATAACGTACAGCGTATAACGTACAGCGTACAGCGTATAACGTACAGCGTATAACGTATAACGTATAACGTATAACGTACAACGTACAACGTGTAACGTATAACGTATAACGTATAACGTACAGCGTATAACGTATAACGTACAACGTATAACGTACAACGTATAACGTACAACGTATAACGTACAACGTACAACGTGTAACGTATAACGTATAACGTATAACGTACAGCGTATAACGTACAGCGTATAACGTACAGCGTATAACGTACAGCGTATAACGTATAACGTACAACGTATAATGTACAACGTATAACGTACAACGTACAACGTGTAACGTATAACGTATAACGTATAACTTATAACGTACAGCGTATAACGTATAACGTATAACGTATAACGTACAACGTATAACGTACAGCGTATAACGTACAGCGTATAACGTACAGCGTACAACGTATAACGTATACCGTATAACGTACAGCGTATAAGGTATAACGTACAGCGTATAACGTACAACGTATAACGTATAACGTATATCGTATAACGTATAACGTACAGCGTATAACGTACAGCGTATAACGTATAACGTATAACGTATAACGTACAACGTATAACGTATAAGGTATAACGTACAGCGTATAACGTACAACGTATAACGTATAACGTATAACGTACAGCGTATAACGTACAGCGTATAACGTATAACGTATAACGTATAACGTACAACGTATAACGTATATTGTACAGCGTATAACGTATAACATACAACGTATAACGTACAACGTATAACGTACAACGTATAACGTACAACGTATAACGTACAACGTACAACGTGTAACGTATAACGTATAACGTACAGCGTATAACGTATAACGTACAACGTATAACGTACAACGTATAAAGTACAACGTATAACGTACAACGTACAACGTGTAACGTATAACGTATAACGTATAACGTACAGCGTATAACGTACAGCGTATAACGTACAGCGTATAACGTACAACGTGTAACGTATAACGTATAACGTACAGCGTATAACGTATAACGTACAACGTATAATGTACAACGTATAACGTACAACGTACAACGTGTAACGTGTAACGTATAACGTATAACGTATAATGTACAGCGTATAACGTATAACATACAACGTATAACGTACAACGTATAACGTACAACGTATAACGTACAACGTATAACGTACAACGTACAACGTGTAACGTATAACGTATAACGTACAGCGTATAACGTATAACGTACAACGTATAACGTACAACGTATAAAGTACAACGTATAACGTACAACGTACAACGTGTAACGTATAACGTATAACGTATAACGTACAGCGTATAACGTACAGCGTATAACGTACAGCGTATAACGTACAACGTGTAACGTATAACGTATAACGTACAGCGTATAACGTATAACGTACAACGTATAATGTACAACGTATAACGTACAACGTACAACGTGTAACGTGTAACGTATAACGTATAACTTATAACGTACAGCGTATAACGTACAGCGTATAACGTATAACGTATAACGTATAACGTACAACGTACAACGTGTCACGTATAACGTATAACGTATAACGTACAGCGTATAACGTACAGCGTATAACGTACAGCGTATAACGTATAACGTATAACGTGTAACGTATAACGTATAACGTACAGCGTATAACGTACAGCGTATAACGTATAACGTATAACGTATAACGTACAACGTATAACGTACAACGTACAACGTGTAACGTATAACGTATAACGTACAGCGTATAACGTATAACGTACAACGTATAATGTACAACGTATAACGTATAACGTATAACGTATAACGTATAACGTATAACGTATAAGGTATAACGTACAGCGTATAACGTACAACGTATAACGTATAACGTATAACGTACAGCGTATAACGTACAGCGTATAACGTATAACGTATAACGTATAACGTACAACGTATAACGTATAATGTACAGCGTATAACGTATAACATACAACGTATAACGTACAACGTATAACGTACAACGTATAACGTACAACGTATAACGTACAACGTACAACGTGTAACGTATAACGTATAACGTACAGCGTATAACGTATAACGTACAACGTATAACGTACAACGTATAAAGTACAACGTATAACGTACAACGTACAACGTGTAACGTATAACGTATAACGTATAACGTACAGCGTATAACGTACAGCGTATAACGTACAGCGTATAACGTACAACGTGTAACGTATAACGTATAACGTACAGCGTATAACGTATAACGTACAACGTATAATGTACAACGTATAACGTACAACGTACAACGTGTAACGTGTAACGTATAACGTATAACGTATAATGTACAGCGTATAACGTATAACATACAACGTATAACGTACAACGTATAACGTACAACGTATAACGTACATCGTATAACGTACAACGTACAACGTGTAACGTATAACGTATAACGTACAGCGTATAACGTATAACGTACAACGTATAACGTACAACGTATAAAGTACAACGTATAACGTACAACGTACAACGTGTAACGTATAACGTATAACGTATAACGTACAGCGTATAACGTACAGCGTATAACGTACAGCGTATAACGTACAACGTGTAACGTATAACGTATAACGTACAGCGTATAACGTATAACGTACAACGTATAATGTACAACGTATAACGTACAACGTACAACGTGTAACGTGTAACGTATAACGTATAACTTATAACGTACAGCGTATAACGTACAGCGTATAACGTATAACGTATAACGTATAACGTATAACGTACAACGTACAACGTGTCACGTATAACGTATAACGTATAACGTACAGCGTATAACGTACAGCGTATAACGTACAGCGTATAACGTATAACGTATAACGTGTAACGTATAACGTATAACGTACAGCGTATAACGTACAGCGTATAACGTATAACGTACAACGTATAACGTACAACGTATAACGTACAACGTACAACGTGTAACGTATAACGTATAACGAACAGCGTATAACGTATAACGTACAACGTATAATGTACAACGTATAACGTATAACGTATAACGTATAACGTATAACGTATAACGTATAACGTATAACGTATAACGTATAACGTATAACGTATAACGTATAACGTATAACGTATAACGTATAACGTATAACGTATAACGTATAACGTATAACGTATAACGTATAACGTATAACGTATAACGTATAACGTATAACGTATAACGTATAACGTATAACGTATAACGTATAACGTATAACGTATAACGTATAACGTATAACGTATAACGTATAACGTATAACGTATAACGTATAACGTATAACGTATAACGTATAACGTATAACGTATAACGTATAACGTATAACGTATAACGTATAACGTATAACGTATAACGTATAACGTATAACGTATAACGTATAACGTATAACGTATAACGTATAACGTATAACGTATAACGTATAACGTATAACGTATAACGTATAACGTATAACGTATAACGTATAACGTATAACGTATAACGTATAACGTATAACGTATAACGTATAACGTATAACGTATAACGTATAACGTATACCGTACAGCGTATAACATATAACATACAACGTATAACGTACAACGTATAACGTACAACGTATAACGTACAACGTATGACGTACAACGTACAACGTGTAACGTATAACGTATAACGTATAACGTACAGCGTATAACGTACAGCGTATAACGTACAGCGTATAACGTATAACGTATAACGTGTAACGTATAACGTATAACGTACAGCGTATAACGTACAGCGTATAACGTATAACGTATAAGGTATAACGTACAGCGTATAACGTACAAAGTATAACGTATAACGTATATCGTGTAACGTATAACGTACAGCGTATAACGTACAGCGTATAACGTACAGCGTATAACGTACAACGTATAACGTATACCGTATAACGTACAGCGTATAACGTACAGCGTATAACGTATAACGTATAACGTATAACGTACAACGTATAATGTACAACGTATAACGTACAACGTACAACGTGTATCGTATAACGTATAACGTATAACGTATAACGTATAACGTATATCGTATAACGTATAACGTATAATGTATAACGTATAACGTATAACGTACAGCGTATAACGTACAGCGTATAACGTACAGCGTATAACGTATAACGTATAACGTGTAACGTATAACGTATAACGTACAGCGTATAACGTACAGCGTATAACGTATAACGTATAAGGTATAACGTACAGCGTATAACGTACAACGTATAACGTATAACGTATATCGTATAACGTATAACGTACAGCGTATAACGTACAGCGTATAACGTATAACGTATAACGTATAACGTACAACGTATAACGTATAAGGTATAACGTACAGCGTATAACGTACAACGTATAACGTATAATGTATAACGTACAGCGTATAACGTACAGCGTATAACGTATAACGTATAACGTATAACGTACAACGTATAACGTATAATGTACAGCGTATAACGTATAACATACAACGTATAACGTACAACGTATGACGTACAACGTATAACGTACAACGTATAACGTACAACGTACAACGTGTAACGTATAACGTATAACGTACAGCGTATAACGTATAACGTACAACGTATAACGTACAACGTATAACGTACAACGTATAACGTACAACGTACAACGTGTAACGTATAACGTATAACGTATAACGTACAGCGTATAACGTACAGCGTATAACGTACAGCGTATAACGTACAACGTGTAACGTATAACGTATAACGTACAGCGTATAACGTATAACGTACAACGTATAATGTACAACGTATAACGTACAACGTACAACGTGTAACGTGTAACGTATAACGTATAACTTATAACATACAGCGTATAACGTACAGCGTATAACGTATAACGTATAACGTATAACGTACAACGTACAACGTGTCACGTATAACGTATAACGTATAACGTACAGCGTATAACGTACAGCGTATAACGTACAGCGTATAACGTATAACGTATAACGTGTAACGTATAACGTATAACGTACAGCGTATAACGTACAGCGTATAACGTACAACGTACAACGTGTAACGTGTAACGTATAACGTATAACTTATAACGTACAGCGTATAACGTACAGCGTATAACGTATAACGTATAACGTATAACGTACAACGTACAACGTGTAACGTATAACGTATAACGTATAACGTACAGCGTATAACGTATAACGTACAACGTATAACGTACAACGTATAACGTACAACGTATAACGTACAACGTACAACGTGTAACGTATAACGTATAACGTATAACGTACAGCGTATAACGTACAGCGTATAACGTACAGCGTATAACGTACAGCGTATAACGTATAACGTACAACGTATAATGTACAACGTATAACGTACAACGTACAACGTGTAACGTATAACGTATAACGTATAACTTATAACGTACAGCGTATAACGTATAACGTATAACGTATAACGTACAACGTATAACGTACAGCGTATAACGTACAGCGTATAACGTACAGCGTATAACGTACAGCGTATAACGTATAACGTATAAGGTATAACGTACAGCGTATAACGTACAACGTATAACGTATACCGTATAACGTACAGCGTATAACGTACAGCGTATAACGTATAACGTATAACGTATAACGTACAACGTATAACGTATAACGTACAGCGTATAACGTATAACATACAACGTATAACGTACAACGTATAACGTACAACGTATAACGTACAACGTATAACGTACAACGTACAACGTGTAACGTATAACGTATAACGTACAGCGTATAACGTACAGCGTATAACGTATAACGTATAAGGTATAACGTACAGCGTATAACGTACAACGTATAACGTATAACGTATATCGTATAACGTATAACGTACAGTGTATAACGTACAGCGTATAACGTATAACGTATAACGTATAACGTACAACGTATAACGTATAAGGTATAACGTACAGATTATAACGTACAACGTATAACGTATAACGTATAACGTACAGCGTATAACGTACAGCGTATAACGTATAACGTATAACGCATAACGCATAAAGCATTACGCATAACGCAGAACGCATAAAGCATAACGCATAACGCATAACGCATAACGCATAACACATAACGCATAACGCATAACGCATAACGCATAACGCATAACGCATAAAGCATAACGCATAACGCATAACGCATAACGCATAACGCATAACGCATTACGCATAACGCAGAACGCATAAAGCATAACGCATAACGCATAACGCATAACGCATAACACATAACGCATAACGCATAACGCATAACGCATAACGCATAACGCATAACGCATAACGCATAACGCATAACGCATAACGCATAACGCATAACGCATAACGCATAACGCATAACGCATAACGCATAACGCTTAACGCATAACGGATCACGCATAACGCATAAAGCATAACGCATAACGCATAACGCATAACGCATAACGCATAACGCATAACGCATAACGCATAACGCATAACGCATAATGCATAAAGCATAATGCATAAAGCATAACGCATAACGCATAACTTATAACTCATTACTCATAACGAATAACGCACAACGCATAACGCATATCGCATATCGCATAACGCATAACGCATAATGCATAACGCATAAAGCGTAACGCATAACGCATAAATCATAACGCATAACGCATAACGCATAACGCATAACGCATGACGCATAACGCATAACGCATAACGCATAACGCATAACGCATAAAGCATAACGCATAACGCATAACGCAAACGTATAACGCACTACGCATAACGCATAACGCATAACGCATAACGCATAACGCATAACGCATAACGCATAATGCATAACGCATAACGCATATCGCATAACGCATAAATCATAACCCATAACGCACAACGCATAACGCATAATGCACAACGCATAACGAATACCGCAAGACGCATAACGCATAACGCATAACGCATAACGCATAACGCATAACGCATAACGCACAACGCATAACGCATAACGCATAATGCACAACGCTTAACGAATACCGCAAATCGCATAACGCCTAACGCATAACGGATCACGCATGACGCATAAAGCATAACGCATAACGCATAACGCATAACGCATAACGCATAACGCATAACGCATAACGCATATCGCATAACGCATAAATCATAACCCATAACGCACAACGCATAACGCATAATGCACAACGCATAACGAATACCGCAAGACGCATAACGCATAACGCATAACGCATAACGCATAACGCATAACGCATAACGCATAACGCATAACGCATAACGCATAACGCATAACGCATAACGCATAACGCATAACGCATAACGCATAACGCATAAAGCATAACGCATAACGCATATCGCATTACGCATAACGCATAACACATAACGCATAACGCATAACGCATAACGCATAACGCATAAAGTATAACGCATAACGCATAACGCATAACGCAAACTTGTAACGCACAACGCATAGCGCATAACGCATAACGCATAACGCATAACGCATAACGCATAACGCATAACGCATAACGCATAACGCATAACGCATAACGCATAACGCATAACGCATAACGCTTAACGCATAACGGATCACGCATAACGCATAACGCATAACGCATAACGCATAAAGCATAACGCATAACGCATAACGCAAACGTATAACGCACAACGCATAACGCATAACGCATAACGCATAACGCATAACGCATAACGTGTAACGCATAACGCATAACGCATAACGCATAACGCATAACCCCTAACGCAATAACGCATAACGCATAACGCATAAAGCATAACGTGTAACTCATAACGCATAACGCATAAAGCATAACGCATAACGCATAACGCATAACGCATAACGCATATCGCATAACGCAAAACGCATAACGCATAAAGCATAACGCATAACGCATAACACATAACGCATAACACATAACGCATAACGCATAACGCATAACGCATAACGCATAACGCATAACGCATAACGCAAAACGCATAACGTTAACGCATAACCCATAACGCATAAGGCTTGATGCATGCCGCATATCGCATATCGCATAACGCATAAGGCTTGATACATGACGCATATCGCATATCGCATAACGCATAAGGCTTGATGCATGACGCATATCGCATAACGCATAAGGCATAACGCATAATACAAAACGTATAACCCATTATGAATAACGCATAACGCATAACGCATAACGTATAACGCATAACGCATAACGCATATCGCATAACACATACGCATAACGCATAACGCATAACGCATAACGCATAACGCATAACGCATAACGCATAACGCATAACCCATAACCCTTAACGCATAACGCATAACGCATAATGCACAACGCTTCACGAATACCGCAAATCGCATAACGCCTAACGCATAACGGATCACGCATGACGCATAAAGCATAACGCATAACGCATAACGCATAACGCATAACGCATAATGCATAACGCATAACGCATATCGCATAACGCATAAATCATAACCCATAACGCACAACGCATAACGCATAATGCACAACGCATAACGAATACCGCAAGACGCATAACGCATAACGCATAACGCATAACGCATAACGCATATCGCATAACGCATAAATCATAACCCATAACGCACAACGCATAACGCATAATGCACAACGCATAACGAATACCGCAAGACGCATAACGCATAACGCATAACGCATAACGCATAACGCATAACGCACACCGTATAACTCATAACGCATAACGCATAACGCATAAAGCATAACGCATAACGCATAACGCATAACGCATAAAGCATAACGCATAACGCATAACGCATTACGCATAACTTATAACTCATAACTCATAAGGAATAACTCATAACGCATAAAGCATAACGCATAACCCCTAACGCAATAACGCATAACGCATAACGCATAAAGCATAACGTGTAACTCATAACGCATAACGCATAAAGCATAACGCATAACGTATAACGCATAACGCATAACGCATAACGCATAACGCATAACGCATAACGCATAAAGCGTAACGCATAACGCATAACGCATAACGCATAACGCATAACGCATAACGCATAACGCATAACGCATAAAGCATAACGCATAACGCATAACGCATTACGCATAACGCATAACACATATCGCATAACGCATAACGCATAACGCATAAAGTATAACGCATAACGCATAACGCATAACGCAAACTTGTTACGCACAACGCATAGCGCATAACGCATAACGCATAACGCATAACGCATAACGCTTAACGCATAACGCTTAACGCATAACGGATCACGCATAACGCATAAAGCATAACGCATAACGCATATCGCATAACGCATAACGCATAACGCATAACGCATAACGCATAAAGCATAACGCATAACGCATAACGCATAACGCATAACTTATAA
>CAKAJA020000299.1:0-27207 GCA_916610235.2 Lasioglossum morio
GTATAACGTATAACGTATAACGGATAACGTATAACGTATAACGTATAACGGATAACGTATAACGTATAACGTATAACGTATAACGTATAACGTATAACGTATAACGTATAACGTATAACGTATAACGTATAACGTATAACGTATAACGTATAACGTATAACGTATAACGTATAACGTATAACGTATAACGTATAACGTATAACGTATAACGTATAACGTATAACGTATAACGTATAACGTATAACGTATAACGTATAACGTATAACGTATAACGTATAACGTATAACGTATAACGTATAACGTATAACGTATAACGTATAACGTATAACGTATAACGTATAACGTATAACGTATAACGTATAACGTATAACGTATAACGTATAACGTATAACGTATAACGTATAACGTATAACGTATAACGTATAACGTATAACGTATAACGTATAACGTATAACGTATAACGTATAACGTATAACGTATAACGTATAACGTATAACGTATAACGTATAACGTATAACGTATAACGTATAACGTATAACGTATAACGTATAACGTATAACGTATAACGTATAACGTATAACGTATAACGTATAACGTATAACGTATAACGTATAACGTATAACGTATAACGTATAACGTATAACGTATAACGTATAACGTATAACGTATAACGTATAACGTATAACGTATAACGTATAACGTATAACGTATAACGTATAACGTATAACGTATAACGTATAACGTATAACGTATAACGTATAACGTATAACGTATAACGTATAACGTATAACGTATAACGTATAACGTATAACGTATAACGTATAACGTATAAAGTATAACGTATAACGTATAACGTATAACGTATAACGTATAACGTATAACGTATAACGTATAACGTATAACGTATAACGTATAACGTATAACGTATAACGTATAACGTATAACGTATAACGTATAACGTATAACGTATAACGTATAACGTATAACGTATAACGTATAACGTATAACGTATAACGTATAACGTATAACGTATAACGTATAACGTATAACGTATAACGAGTAACGTATAACGTATAACGTATAACGTGTAACGTATAACGTACAACGTATAACGTATAACGTACAGCGTATAACGTATAACATACAACGTATAACGTACAACGTATAACGTATAACATACAACGTATAACGTACAACGTATAACGTACAGCGTATAAAATATAACATACAACGTATAACGTACAACGTACAACGTGTAACGTATAACGTATAACGTATAACGTATAACGTATAACGTATAACGTATAACGTATAACGTATAACGTATAACGTATAACGTATAACGTATAACGTATAACGTATAACGTATAACGTATAACGTATAACGTATAACGTATAACGTATAACGTATAACGTATAACGTATAACGTATAACGTATAACGTATAACGTATAACGTATAACGTATAACGTATAACGTATAACGTATAACGTATAACGTATAACGTATAACGTATAACGTATAACGTATAACGTATAACGTATAACGTATAACGTATAACGTATAACGTATAACGTATAACGTATAACGTATAACGTATAACGTATAACGTATAACGTATAACGTATAACGGATAACGTATAACGTATAACGTATAACGTATAACGTATAACGTATAACGTATAACGTATAACGTATAACGTATAACGTATAACGTATAACGTATAACGTATAACGTATAACGTATAACGTATAACGTATAACGTATAAAGTATAACGTATAACGTATAACGTATAACGTATAACGTATAACGTATAACGTATAACGTATAACGTATAACGTATAACGTATAACGTATAAACTATAACGTATAACGTATAACGTATAACGTATAACGTATAACGTATAACGTATAACGTATAACGTATAACGTATAACGTATAACGTATAACGTATAACGTATAACGTATAACGTATAACGTATAACGTATAACGTATAACGGATAACGTATAACGTATAACGTATAACGTATAACGTATAACGTATAACGTATAACGTATAACGTATAACGTATAACGTATAACGTATAACGTATAACGTATAACGTATAACGTATAACGTATAACGTATAACGGATAACGTATAACGTATAACGTATAACGTATAACGTATAACGTATAACGTATAACGTATAACGTATAACGTATAACATACAACGTATAACGTACAACGTATAACGTACAGCGTATAACGTATAACGTACATCGTACAACGTATAACGTATAACGTGTAACGTATAACGTATAACGTATAACGTGTAACGTATAACGTACAACGTATAACGTATAACGTACAGCGTATAACGTATAACATACAACGTATAACGTACAACGTATAACGTATAACGTACAGCGTATAACGTATAACATACAACGTATAACGTACAACGTATAACGTATAACGTATAACGTATAACGTATAACGTATAACGTATAACGTATAACGTATAACGTATAACGTATAACGTATAACGTACAACGTACAACGTGTAACGTATAACGTATAACGTATAACGTATAACGTATAACGTATAACGTATAACGTATAACGTATAACGTATAACGTATAACGTATAACGTATAACGTATAACGTTATAACGTATAACGTATAACGTATAACGTATAACGTATAACGTATAACGTATAACGTATAACGTATAACGTATAACGTTATAACGTATAACGTATAACGTATAACGTATAACGTATAACGTATAACGTATAACGTATAACGTATAACGTATAACGTATAACGTATAACGTATAACGTATAACGTATAACGTATAACGTATAACGTATAACGTATAACGTATAACGTATAACGTATAACGTATAACGTATAACGTATAACGGATAACGTATAACGTATAACGTATAACGTATAACGTATAACGTATAACGTATAACGTATAACGTATAACGTATAACGTATAACGTATAACGTATAACGTATAACGTATAACGTATAACGTATAACGTATAACGTATAACGTATAACGTATAACGTATAAAGTATAACGTATAACGTATAACGTATAACGTATAACGTATAACGTATAACGTATAACGTATAACGTATAACGTATAACGTATAACGTATAAACTATAACGTATAACGTATAACGTATAACGTATAACGTATAACGTATAACGTATAACGTATAACGTATAACGTATAACGTATAACGTATAACGTATAACGTATAACGTATAACGTATAACGTATAACGTATAACGTATAACGGATAACGTATAACGTATAACGTATAACGTATAACGTATAACGTATAACGTATAACGTATAACGTATAACGTATAACGTATAACGTATAACGTATAACGTATAACGTATAACGTATAACGTATAACGTATAACGGATAACGTATAACGTATAACGTATAACGTATAACGTATAACGTATAACGTATAACGTATAACGTATAACGTATAACATACAACGTATAACGTACAACGTATAACGTACAGCGTATAACGTATAACGTACATCGTACAACGTATAACGTATAACGTGTAACGTATAACGTATAACGTATAACGTGTAACGTATAACGTACAACGTATAACGTATAACGTACAGCGTATAACGTATAACATACAACGTATAACGTACAACGTATAACGTATAACGTACAGCGTATAACGTATAACATACAACGTATAACGTACAACGTATAACGTATAACGTATAACGTATAACGTATAACGTATAACGTATAACGTATAACGTATAACGTATAACGTATAACGTACAACGTACAACGTGTAACGTATAACGTATAACGTATAACGTATAACGTATAACGTATAACGTATAACGTATAACGTATAACGTATAACGTATAACGTATAACGTATAACGTATAACGTTATAACGTATAACGTATAACGTATAACGTATAACGTATAACGTATAACGTATAACGTATATCGTATAACGTATAACGTATAACGTATAACGTATAACGTATAACGTATAACGTATAACGTATAACGTATAACGTATAACGTATAACGTATAACGTATAACGTATAACGTATAACGTATAACGTATAACGTATAACGTATAACGTATAACGTATAACGTATAACGTATAACGTATAACGTATAACGTATAACGTATAACGTATAACGTATAACGTATAACGTATAACGTATAACGTATAACGTATAACGTATAACGTATAACGTATAACGTATAACGTATAACGTATATCGTATAACATACAACGTATAACGTACAACGTATAACGTACAACGTATAACGTATAACGTATAACGGATAACGTATAACGTATAACGTATAACGTATAACGTATAACGTATAACGTATAACGTATAACGTATAACGTATAACGTATAACGTATAACGTATAACGTATAACGTATAACGTATAACGTATAACGTATAACGTATAACGTATAACGTATAACGTATAACGTATAACGTATAACGTATAACGTATAACGTATAACGTATAACGTATAACGTATAACGTATAACGTATAACGTATAACGTATAACGTATAACGTATAACGTATAACGTATAACGTATAACGTATAACGTATCACGTATAACGTATAACGTATAACGTATAACGTATAACGTATAACGTATAACGTATAACGTATAACGTATAACGTATAACGTATAACGTATAACGTATAACGTATAACGTATAACGTATAACGTATAACGTATAACGTATAACTTATAACGTATAACGTATAACGTATAACGTATAACGTATAACGTATAACGTATAACGTATAACGTATAACGTATAACGTATAACGTATAACGTATAACGTATAACGTATAACGTATAACGTATAACGTATAACGTATAACGTATAACGTATAACGTATAACGTATAACGTACAACGTATAACGTACAACGTACAACGTATAACGTATAACGTGTAACGTATAACGTACAACGTATAACGTATAACGTGTAACGTATAACGGATAACGTATAACGTATAACGTATAACGGATAACGTATAACGTATAACGTATAACGTATAACGTATAACGTATAACGTATAACGTATAACGTATAACGTATAACGTATAACGTATAACGTATAACGTATAACGTATAACGTATAACGTATAACGTATAACGTATAACGTATAACGTATAACGTATAAAGTATAACGTATAACGTATAACGTATAACGTATAACGTATAACGTATAACGTATAACGTATAACGTATAACGTATAACGTATAACGTATAACGTATAACGTATAACGTATAACGTATAACGTATAACGTATAACGTATAACGTATAACGTATAACGTATAACGTATAACGTATAACGTATAACGTATAACGTATAACGTATAACGTATAACGTATAACGTATAACGTATAACGTATAACGTATAACGTATAACGTATAACGTATAACGTATAACGTATAACGTATAACGTATAACGTATAAAGTATAACGTATAACGTATAACGTATAACGTATAACGTATAACGTATAACGTATAACGTATAACGTATAACGTATAACGTATAACGTATAACGTATAACGTATAACGTATAACGTATAACGTATAACGTATAACGTATAACGTATAACGTATAACGTATAACGTATAACGTATAACGTATAACGTATAACGTATAACGTATAACGTATAACGTATAACGTATAACGTATAACGTATAACGAGTAACGTATAACGTATAACGTATAACGTGTAACGTATAACGTACAACGTATAACGTATAACGTACAGCGTATAACGTATAACATACAACGTATAACGTACAACGTATAACGTATAACATACAACGTATAACGTACAACGTATAACGTACAGCGTATAAAATATAACATACAACGTATAACGTACAACGTACAACGTGTAACGTATAACGTATAACGTATAACGTATAACGTATAACGTATAACGTATAACGTATAACGTATAACGTATAACGTATAACGTATAACGTATAACGTATAACGTATAACGTATAACGTATAACGTATAACGTATAACGTATAACGTATAACGTATAACGTATAACGTATAACGTATAACGTATAACGTATAACGTATAACGTATAACGTATAACGTATAACGTATAACGTATAACGTATAACGTATAACGTATAACGTATAACGTATAACGTATAACGTATAACGTATAACGTATAACGTATAACGTATAACGTATAACGTATAACGTATAACGTATAACGTATAACGTATAACGTATAACGTATAACGTATAACGTATAACGTATAACGTATAACGTATAACGTATAACGTATAACGTATAACGTATAACGTATAACGTATAACGTATAACGTATAACGTATAACGTATAACGTATAACGTATAACGTATAACGTATAACGTATAACGTATAACGTATAACGTATAACGTATAACGTATAACGTATAACGTATAACGTATAACGTATAACGTATAACGTATAACGTATAACGTATAACGTATAACGTATAACGTATAACGTATAACGTATAACGTATAACGTATAACGTATAACGTATAACGTATAACGTATAACGTATAACGTATAACGTATAACGTATAACGTATAACGTATAACGTATAACGTATAACGTATAACGTATAACGTATAACGTATAACGTATAACGTATAACGTATAACGTATAACGTATAACGTATAACGTATAACGTATAACGTATAACGTATAACGTACAACGTATAACGTACAACGTATAACGTACATCGTACAACGTATAACGTATAACGTGTAACGTATAACGTACAACGTATAACGTATAACGTACAGCGTATAACGTATAACATACAACGTATAACGTACAACGTATAACGTATAACGTATAACGTATAACGTATAACGTACAACGTATAACGTACAACGTATAACGTACAACGTACAACGTATAACGTATAACGTGTAACGTATAACGTACAACGTATAACGTATAACGTACAGCGTATAACGTATAACATACAACGTATAACGTACAACGTATAACGTATAACATACAACGTATAACGTACAACGTATAACGTACAGCGTATAACGTATAACATACAACGTATAACGTACAACGTACAACGTGTAACGTATAACGTATAACGTATAACGTACAGCGTATAACGTATAACATACAACGTATAACGTACAACGTATAACGTATAACATACAACGTATAACGTACAACGTATAACGTACAGCGTATAACGTATAACATACAACGTATAACGTACAACGTACAACGTGTAACGTATAACGTATAACGTATAACGTATAACGTATAACGTATAACGTATAACGTATAACGTATAACGTATAACGTATAACGTATAACGTATAACGTATAACGTATAACGTATAACGTATAACGTATAACGTATAACGTATAACGTATAACGTATAACGTATAACGTATAACGTATAACGTATAACGTATAACGTATAACGTATAACGTATAACGTATAACGTATAACGTATAACGTATAACGTATAACGTATAACGTATAACGTATAACGTATAACGTATAACGTATAACGTATAACGTATAACGTATAACGTATAACGTATAACGTATAACGTATAACGTATAACGTATAACGTATAACGTATAACGTATAACGTATAACGTACAACGTATAACGTACAACGTATAACGTACATCGTACAACGTATAACGTATAACGTGTAACGTATAACGTACAACGTATAACGTATAACGTACAGCGTATAACGTATAACATACAACGTATAACGTACAACGTATAACGTATAACGTATAACGTATAACGTATAACGTACAACGTATAACGTACAACGTATAACGTACAACGTACAACGTATAACGTATAACGTGTAACGTATAACGTACAACGTATAACGTATAACGTACAGCGTATAACGTATAACGTATAACGTATAACGTATAACGTATAACGTATAACGTATAACGTATAACGTATAACGTATAACGTATAACGTATAACGTATAACGTATAACGTATAACGTATAACGTATAACGTATAACGTATAACGTATAACGTATAACGTATAACGTATAACGTATAACGTATAACGTATAACGTATAACGTATAACGTATAACGTATAACGTATAACGTATAACGTATAACGTATAACGTATAACGTATAACGTATAACGTATAACGTATAACGTATAACGTATAACGTATAACGTATAACGTATAACGTATAACGTATAACGTATAACGTATAACGTATAACGTATAACGTATAACGTATAACGTATAACGTATAACGTATAACGTATAACGTATAACGTATAACGTATAACGTATAACGTATAACGTATAACGTATAACGTATAACGTATAACGTATAACGTATAACGTATAACGTATAACGTATAACGTATAACGTATAACGTATAACGTATAACGTATAACGTATAACGTATAACGTATAACGTATAACGTATAACGTATAACGTATAACGTATAACGTATAACGTATAACGTATAACGTATAACGTATAACGTATAACGTATAACGTATAACGTATAACGTATAACGTACAACGTATAACGTACAACGTATAACGTACATCGTACAACGTATAACGTATAACGTGTAACGTATAACGTACAACGTATAACGTATAACGTACAGCGTATAACGTATAACATACAACGTATAACGTACAACGTATAACGTATAACGTATAACGTATAACGTATAACGTACAACGTATAACGTACAACGTATAACGTACAACGTACAACGTATAACGTATAACGTGTAACGTATAACGTACAACGTATAACGTATAACGTACAGCGTATAACGTATAACATACAACGTATAACGTACAACGTATAACGTATAACATACAACGTATAACGTACAACGTATAACGTACAGCGTATAACGTATAACATACAACGTATAACGTACAACGTACAACGTGTAACGTATAACGTATAACGTATAACGTACAGCGTATAACGTATAACATACAACGTATAACGTACAACGTATAACGTATAACATACAACGTATAACGTACAACGTATAACGTACAGCGTATAACGTATAACATACAACGTATAACGTACAACGTACAACGTGTAACGTATAACGTATAACGTATAACGTATAACGTATAACGTATAACGTATAACGTATAACGTATAACGTATAACGTATAACGTATAACGTATAACGTATAACGTATAACGTATAACGTATAACGTATAACGTATAACGTATAACGTATAACGTATAACGTATAACGTATAACGTATAACGTATAACGTATAACGTATAACGTATAACGTATAACGTATAACGTATAACGTATAACGTATAACGTATAACGTATAACGTATAACGTATAACGTATAACGTATAACGTATAACGTATAACGTATAACGTATAACGTATAACGTATAACGTATAACGTATAACGTATAACGTATAACGTATAACGTACAACGTATAACGTACAACGTATAACGTACATCGTACAACGTATAACGTATAACGTGTAACGTATAACGTACAACGTATAACGTATAACGTACAGCGTATAACGTATAACATACAACGTATAACGTACAACGTATAACGTATAACGTATAACGTATAACGTATAACGTACAACGTATAACGTACAACGTATAACGTACAACGTACAACGTATAACGTATAACGTGTAACGTATAACGTACAACGTATAACGTATAACGTACAGCGTATAACGTATAACATACAACGTATAACGTACAACGTATAACGTATAACATACAACGTATAACGTACAACGTATAACGTACAGCGTATAAAGTATAACATACAACGTATAACGTTCAACGTACAACGTGTAACGTATAACGTATAACGTATAACGTATAACGTATAACGTATAACGTATAACGTATAACGTATAACGTATAACGTATAACGTATAACGTATAACGTATAACGTATAACGTATAACGTATAACGTATAACGTATAACGTATAACGTATAACGTATAACGTATAACGTATAACGTATAACGTATAACGTATAACGTATAACGTATAACGTATAACGTATAACGTATAACGTATAACGTATAACGTATAACGTATAACGTATAACGTATAACGTATAACGTATAACGTATAACGTATAACGTATAACGTATAACGTATAACGTATAACGTATAACGTATAACGTATAACGTATAACGTATAACGTATAACGTATAACGTATAACGTATAACGTATAACGTATAACGTATAACGTATAACGTATAACGTATAACGTATAACGTATAACGTATAACTTATAACGTATAACGTATAACGTATAACGTATAACGTATAACGTATAACGTATAACGTATAACGTATAACGTATAACGTATAACGTATAACGTATAACGTATAACGTATAACGTATAACGTATAACGTATAACGTATAACGTATAACGTATAACGTATAACGTATAACGTATAACGTATAACGTATAACGTATAACGTATAACGTATAACGTATAACGTATAACGTATAACGTATAACGTATAACGTATAACGTATAACGTATAACGTATAACGTATAACGTATAACGTATAACGTATAACGTATAACGTATAACGTATAACGTATAACGTATAACGTATAACGTATAACGTATAACGTATAACGTATAACGTATAACGTATAACGTATAACGTATAACGTATAACGTATAACGTATAACGTATAACGTATAACGTATAACGTATAACGTATAACGTATAACGTATAACGTATAACGTATAACGTATAACGTATAACGTATAACGTATAACGTATAACGTATATCGTATAACATACAACGTATAACGTACAACGTATAACGTACAACGTATAACGTATAACGTATAACGGATAACGTATAACGTATAACGTATAACGTATAACGTAGAACGTATAACGTATAACGTATAACGTATAATGTATAACGTATAACGTATAACGTATAACGTATAACGCATAACGTATAACGTATAACGTATAACGTATAACGTATAACGTATAACGTATAACGTATAACGTATAACGTATAACGTATAACGTATAACGTATAACGTATAACGTATAACGTATAACGTATAACGTATAACGTATATCGTATAACGTATAACGTATAACGTATAACGTATAACGTATAACGTATAACGTATAACGTATAACGTTTAAACGTATAACCTACAACGTATAACGTATAACGTATAACGTATAACGTATAACGTATAACGTATAACGTATAACGTATAACGTATAACGTATAACGTATAACGTATAACGTATAACGTATAACGTATAACGTATAACGTATAACGTATAACGTATAACGTATAACGTATAACGTATAACGTATAACGTATAACGTATAACGTATAACGTATAACGTATAACGTATAACGTATAACGTATAACGTATAACGTATAACGTATAACGTATAACGTATAACGTATAACGTATAACGTATAACGTATAACGTATAACGTATAACGTATAACGTATAACGTATAACGTATAACGTATAACGTATAACGTATAACGTATAACGTATAACGTATAACGTATAACGTATAACGTATAACGTATAACGTATAACGTATAACGTATAACGTATAACGTATAACGTATAACGTATAACGTATAACGTATAACGTATAACGTATAACGTATAACGTATAACGTATAACGTATAACGTATAACGTATAACGTATAACGTATAACGTATAACGTATAACGTATAACGTATAACGTATAACGTATAACGTATAACGTATAACGTATAACGTATAACGTATAACGTATAACGTATAACGTATAACGTATAACGTATAACGTATAACGTATAACGTATAACGTATAACGTATAACGTATAACGTATAACGTATAACGTATAACGTATAACGTATAACGTATAACGTATAACGTATAACGTATAACGTATAACGTATAACGTATAACGTATAACGTATAACGTATAACGTATAACGTATAACGTATAACGTATAACGTATAACGTATAACGTATAACGTATAAGTATAACGTATAACGTATAACGTATAACGTATAACGTATAACGTATAACGGATAACGTATAACGTATAACGTATAACGTATAACGTATAACGTATAACGTATAACGTATAACGTATAACGTATAACGTATAACGTATAACGTATAACGTATAACGTATAACGTATAACGTATAACGTATAACGGATAACGTATAACGTATAACGTATAACGTATAACGTATAACGTATAACGTATAACGTATAACGTATAACGTATAACATACAACGTATAACGTACAACGTATAACGTACAGCGTATAACGTATAACGTACATCGTACAACGTATAACGTATAACGTGTAACGTATAACGTATAACGTATAACGTGTAACGTATAACGTACAACGTATAACGTATAACGTACAGCGTATAACGTATAACATACAACGTATAACGTACAACGTATAACGTATAACGTACAGCGTATAACGTATAACATACAACGTATAACGTACAACGTATAACGTATAACGTATAACGTATAACGTATAACGTATAACGTATAACGTATAACGTATAACGTATAACGTACAACGTACAACGTGTAACGTATAACGTATAACGTATAACGTATAACGTATAACGTATAACGTATAACGTATAACGTATAACGTATAACGTATAACGTATAACGTATAACGTTATAACGTATAACGTATAACGTATAACGTATAACGTATAACGTATAACGTATAACGTATATCGTATAACGTATAACGTATAACGTATAACGTATAACGTATAACGTATAACGTATAACGTATAACGTATAACGTATAACGTATAACGTATAACGTATAACGTATAACGTATAACGTATAACGTATAACGTATAACGTATAACGTATAACGTATAACGTATAACGTATAACGTATAACGTATAACGTATAACGTATAACGTATAACGTATAACGTATAACGTATAACGTATAACGTATAACGTATAACGTATAACGTATAACGTATAACGTATAACGTATAACGTATAACGTATATCGTATAACATACAACGTATAACGTACAACGTATAACGTACAACGTATAACGTATAACGTATAACGGATAACGTATAACGTACAACGTATAACGTATAACGTATAACGTATAACGTATAACGTATAACGTATAACGTATAACGTATAACGTATAACGTATAACGTATAACGTATAACGTATAACGTATAACGTATAACGTATAACGTATAACGTATAACGTATAACGTATAACGTATAACGTATAACGTATAACGTATAACGTATAACGTATAACGTATAACGTATAACGTATAACGTATAACGTATAACGTATAACGTATAACGTATAACGTATAACGTATAACGTATAACGTATAACGTATAACGTATAACGTATAACGTATAACGTATAACGTATAACGTATAACGTATAACGTATAACGTATAACGTATAACGTATAACGTATAACGTATAACGTATAACGTATAACGTATAACGTATAACGTATAACGTATAACGTATAACGTATAACGTATAACGTATAACGTATAACGTATAACGTATAACGTATAACGTATAACGTATAACGTATAACGTATAACGTATAACGTATAACGTATAACGTATAACGTATAACGTATAACGTATAACGTATAACGTATAACGTATAACGTATAACGTATAACGTATAACGTATAACGTATAACGTATAACGTATAACGTATAACGTATAACGTATAACGTATAACGTATAACGTATAACGTATAACGTATAACGTATAACGTATAACGTATAACGTATAACGTATAACGTATAACGTATAACGTATAACGTATAACGTATAACGTATAACGTATAACGTATAACGTATAACGTATAACGTATAACGTATAACGTATAACGTATAACGTATAACGTATAACGTATAACGTATAACGTATAACGTATAACGTATAACGTATAACGTATAACGTATAACGTATAACGTATAACGTATAACGTATAACGTATAACGTATAACGTATAACGTATAACGTATAACGTATAACGTATAACGTATAACGTATAACGTATAACGTATAACGTATAACGTATAACGTATAACGTATAACGTATAACGTATAACGTATAACGTATAACGTATAACGTATAACGTATAACGTATAACGTATAACGTATAACGTATAACGTATAACGTATAACGTATAACGTATAACGTATAACGTATAACGTATAACGTATAACGTATAACGTATAACGTATAACGTATAACGTATAACGTATAACGTATAACGTATAACGTATAACGTATAACGTATAACGTATAACGTATAACGTATAACGTATAACGTATAACGTATAACGTATAACGTATAACGTATAACGTATAACGTATAACGTATAACGTATAACGTATAACGTATAACGTATAACGTATAACGTATAACGTATAACGTATAACGTATAACGTATAACGTATAACGTATAACGTATAACGTATAACGTATAACGTATAACGTATAACGTATAACGTATAACGTATAACGTATAACGTATAACGTATAACGTATAACGTATAACGTATAACGTATAACGTATAACGTATAACGTATAACGTATAACGTATAACGTATAACGTATAACGTATAACGTATAACGTATAACGTATAACGTATAACGTATAACGTATAACGTATAACGTATAACGTATAACGTATAACGTATAACGTATAACGTATAACGTATAACGTATAACGTATAACGTATAACGTATAACGTATAACGTATAACGTATAACGTATAACGTATAACGTATAACGTATAACGTATAACGTATAACGTATAACGTATAACGTATAACGTATAACGTATAACGTATAACGTATAACGTATAACGTATAACGTATAACGTATAACGTATAACGTATAACGTATAACGTATAACGTATAACGTATAACGTATAACGTATAACGTATAACGTATAACGTATAACGTATAACGTATAACGTATAACGTATAACGTATAACGTATAACGTATAACGTATAACGTATAACGTATAACGTATAACGTATAACGTATAACGTATAACGTATAACGTATAACGTATAACGTATAACGTATAACGTATAACGTATAACGTATAACGTATAACGTATAACGTATAACGTATAACGTATAACGTATAACGTATAACGTATAACGTATAACGTATAACGTATAACGTATAACGTATAACGTATAACGTATAACGTATAACGTATAACGTATAACGTATAACGTATAACGTATAACGTATAACGAGTAACGTATAACGTATAACGTATAACGTGTAACGTATAACGTACAACGTATAACGTATAACGTACAGCGTATAACGTATAACATACAACGTATAACGTACAACGTATAACGTATAACATACAACGTATAACGTACAACGTATAACGTACAGCGTATAACGTATAACGTACAACGTATAACGTACAACGTACAACGTGTAACGTATAACGTATAACGTATAACGTATAACGTATAACGTATAACGTATAACGTATAACGTATAACGTATAACGTATAACGTATAACGTATAACGTATAACGTATAACGTATAACGTATAACGTATAACGTATAACGTATAACGTATAACGTATAACGTATAACGTATAACGTATAACGTATAACGTATAACGTATAACGTATAACGTATAACGTATAACGTATAACGTATAACGTATAACGTATAACGTATAACGTATAACGTATAACGTATAACGTATAACGTATAACGTATAACGTATAACGTATAACGTATAACGTATAACGTATAACGTATAACGTATAACGTATAACGTATAACGTATAACGTATAACGTATAACGTATAACGTATAACGTATAACGTATAACGTATAACGTATAACGTATAACGTATAACGTATAACGTATAACGTATAACGTATAACGTATAACGTATAACGTATAACGTATAACGTATAACGTATAACGTATAACGTATAACGTATAACGTATAACGTATAACGTATAACGTATAACGTATAACGTATAACGTATAACGTATAACGTATAACGTATAACGTATAACGTATAACGTATAACGTATAACGTATAACGTATAACGTATATAACGTATAACGTATAACGTATAACGTATAACGTATAACGTATAACGTATAACGTATAACGTATAACGTATAACGTATAACGTATAACGTATAACGTATAACGTATAACGTATAACGTATAACGTATAACGTATAACGTATAACGTATAACGTATAACGTATAACGTATAACGTATAACGTATAACGTATAACGTACAACGTATAACGTACATCGTACAACGTATAACGTATAACGTGTAACGTATAACGTACAACGTATAACGTATAACGTACAGCGTATAACGTATAACATACAACGTATAATGTATAACGTATAACGTATAACGTATAACGTATAACGTATAACGTATAACGTATAACGTATAACGTATAACGTACAACGTATAACGTACAGCGTATAACGTATAACGTATAACGTATAACGTACAGCGTATAACGTATAACATACAACGTATAACGTACAACGTATAACGTATAACATACAACGTATAACGTACAACGTATAACGTACAGCGTATAACGTATAACATACAACGTATAACGTACAACGTACAACGTGTAACGTATAACGTATAACGTATAACGTATAACGTATAACGTACAACGTATAACGTATAACATACAACGTATAACGTACAACGTATAACGTACAGCGTATAACGTATAACATACAACGTATAACGTACAACGTACAACGTGTAACGTATAACGTATAACGTATAACGTATAACGTATAACGTATAACGTATAACGTATAACGTATAACGTACAACGTACAACGTACAACGTATAACGTATAACGTGTAACGTATAACGTACAACGTATAACGTATAACGTACAGCGTATAACGTATAACATACAACGTATAACGTACAACGTATAACGTATAACATACAACGTATAACATACAACGTATAACGTACAACGTATAACGTACAGCGTATAACGTATAACATACAACGTATAACGTACAACGTACAACGTGTAACGTATAACGTATAACGTACATCGTACAACGTATAACGTATAACGTACATCGTACAACGTATAACGTATAACGAGTAACGTATAACGTACAACGTATAACGTATAACGTACAGCGTATAACGTATAACATACAACGTATAACGTACAACGTATAACGTATAACGTATAACGTATAACGTATAACGTATAACGTATAACGTATAACGTATAACGTATAACGTATAACGTATAACGTATAACGTATAACGTATAACGTATAACGTATAACGTATAACGTATAACGTATAACGTATAACGTATAACGTATAACGTATAACGTATAACGTATAACGTATAACGTATAACGTATAACGTATAACGTATAACGTGTAACGTATAACGTACAACGTATAACGTATAACGTACAGCGTATAACGTATAACATACAACGTATAACGTACAACGTATAACGTATAACGTATAACGTATAACGTACAACGTATAACGTATAACGTATAACGTATAACGTATAACGTATAACGTATAACGTATAACGTATAACGTATAACGTATAACGTATAACGTATAACGTATAACGTATAACGTATAACGTATAACGTATAACGTATAACGTATAACGTATAACGTATAACGTATAACGTATAACGTATAACGTATAACGTATAACGTATAACGTATAACGTATAACGTATAACGTATAACGTATAACGTATAACGTATAACGTATAACGTACAACGTATAACGTACAACGTATAACGTACATCGTACAACGTATAACGTATAACGTGTAACGTATAACGTACAACGTATAACGTATAACGTACAGCGTATAACGTATAACATACAACGTATAACGTACAACGTATAACGTATAACGTATAACGTATAACGTATAACGTACAACGTATAACGTACAACGTATAACGTACAACGTACAACGTATAACGTATAACGTGTAACGTATAACGTAGAACGTATAACGTATAACGTACAGCGTATAACGTATAACATACAACGTATAACGTACAACGTATAACGTATAACATACAACGTATAACGTACAACGTATAACGTACAGCGTATAAAGTATAACATACAACGTATAACGTTCAACGTACAACGTGTAACGTATAACGTATAACGTATAACGTATAACGTATAACGTATAACGTATAACGTATAACGTATAACGTATAACGTATAACGTATAACGTATAACGTATAACGTATAACGTATAACGTATAACGTATAACGTATAACGTATAACGTATAACGTATAACGTATAACGTATAACGTATAACGTATAACGTATAACGTATAACGTATAACGTATAACGTATAACGTATAACGTATAACGTATAACGTATAACGTATAACGTATAACGTATAACGTATAACGTATAACGTATAACGTATAACGTATAACGTATAACGTATAACGTATAACGTATAACGTATAACGTATAACGTATAACGTATAACGTATAACGTATAACGTATAACGTATAACGTATAACGTATAACGTATAACGTATAACGTATAACGTATAACGTATAACGTATAACGTATAACGTATAACGTATAACGTATAACGTATAACGTATAACGTATAACGTATAACGTATAACGTATAACGTATAACGTATAACGTATAACGTATAACGTATAACGTATAACGTATAACGTATAACGTATAACGTATAACGTATAACGTATAACGTATAACGTATAACGTATAACGTATAACGTATAACGTATAACGTATAACGTATAACGTATAACGTATAACGTATAACGTATAACGTATAACGTATAACGTATAACGTATAACGTATAACGTATAACGTATAACGTATAACGTATAACGTATAACGTATAACGTATAACGTATAACGTATAACGTATAACGTATAACGTATAACGTATAACGTATAACGTATAACGTATAACGTATAACGTATAACGTATAACGTATAACGTATAACGTATAACGTATAACGTATAACGTATAACGTATAACGTATAACGTATAACGTATAACGTATAACGTATAACGTATAACGTATAACGTATAACGTATAACGTATAACGTATAACGTATAACGTATAACGTATATCGTATAACATACAACGTATAACGTACAACGTATAACGTACAACGTATAACGTATAACGTATAACGGATAACGTATAACGTATAACGTATAACGTATAACGTAGAACGTATAACGTATAACGTATAACGTATAATGTATAACGTATAACGTATAACGTATAACGTATAACGCATAACGTATAACGTATAACGTATAACGTATAACGTATAACGTATAACGTATAACGTATAACGTATAACGTATAACGTATAACGTATAACGTATAACGTATAACGTATAACGTATAAAGTATAACGTATAACGTATAACGTATAACGTATAACGTATATCGTATAACGTATAACGTATAACGTATAACGTATAACGTATAACGTATAACGTATAACGTATAACGTATAACGTATAACGTATAACGTATAATGTATAACGTATAACGTATAACGTATAACGTATAACGTATAACGTATAACGTATAACGTATAACGTATAACGTACAACGTATAACGTACAGCGTATAACGTATAACGTATAACGTATAACGTACAACGTACAACGTGTAACGTATAACGTATAACGTACATCGTACAACGTATAACGTATAACGTACATCGTACAACGTATAACGTATAACGAGTAACGTATAACGTATAACGTATAACGTGTAACGTATAACGTACAACGTATAACGTATAACGTACAGCGTATAACGTATAACATACAACGTATAACGTACAACGTATAACGTATAACATACAACGTATAACGTACAACGTATAACGTACAGCGTATAACGTATAACATACAACGTATAACGTACAACGTACAACGTGTAACGTATAACGTATAACGTATAACGTATAACGTACAACGTATAACGTATAACATACAACGTATAACGTACAACGTATAACGTACAGCGTATAACGTATAACATACAACGTATAACGTACAACGTACAACGTGTAACGTATAACGTATAACGTATAACGTATAACGTATAACGTATAACGTATAACGTATAACGTATAACGTATAACGTATAACGTATAACGTTATAACGTATAACGTATAACGTATAACGTATAACGTATAACGTATAACGTATAACGTGTAACGTATAACGTATAACGTATAACGTATAACGTATAACGTATAACGTATAACGTATAACGTATAACGTATAACGTATAACGTATAACGTATAACGTATAACGTATAACGTATAACGTATAACGTATAACGTATAACGTATAACGTATAACGTATAACGTATAACGTATAACGTATAACGTATAACGTATAACGTATAACGTATAACGTATAACGTATAACGTATAACGTATAACGTATAAAGTATAACGTATAACGTATAACGTATAACGTATAACGTATAACGTATAACGTATAACGTATAACGTATAACGTATAACGTATAACGTATAACGTATAACGTATAACGTATAACGTATAACGTATAACGTATAACGTATAACGTATAACGTATAACGTATAACGTATAACGTATAACGTATAACGTATAACGTATAACGTATAACGTATAACGTATAACGTATAACGTATAACGTATAACGTATAACGTATAACGTATAACGTATAACGTATAACGTATAACGTATAACGTATAACGTATAACGTATAACGTATAACGTATAACGTATAACGTATAACGTATAACGTATAACGTATAACGTATAACGTATAACGTATAACGTATAACGTATAACGTATAACGTATAACGTATAACGTATAACGTATAACGTATAACGTATAACGTATAACGTATAACGTATAACGTATAACGTATAACGTATAACGTATAACGTATAACGTATAACGTATAACGTATAACGTATAACGTATAACGTATAACGTATAACGTATAACGTATAACGTATAACGTATAACGTATAACGTATAACGTATAACGTATAACGTATAACGTATAACGTATAACGTATAACGTATAACGTATAACGTATAACGTATAACGTATAACGTATAACGTATAACGTATAACGTATAACGTATAACGTATAACGTATAACGTATAACGTATAACGTATAACATATAACGTACAACGTACAACGTACAACGTATAACGTATAACGTGTAACGTATAACGTACAACGTATAACGTATAACGTACAGCGTATAACGTATAACATACAACGTATAACGTACAACGTATAACGTATAACATACAACGTATAACATACAACGTATAACGTACAACGTATAACGTACAGCGTATAACGTATAACATACAACGTATAACGTACAACGTACAACGTGTAACGTATAACGTATAACGTACATCGTACAACGTATAACGTATAACGTACATCGTACAACGTATAACGTATAACGAGTAACGTATAACGTACAACGTATAACGTATAACGTACAGCGTATAACGTATAACATACAACGTATAACGTACAACGTATAACGTATAACGTATAACGTATAACGTATAACGTATAACGTATAACGTATAACGTATAACGTATAACGTATAACGTATAACGTATAACGTATAACGTATAACGTATAACGTATAACGTATAACGTATAACGTATAACGTATAACGTGTAACGTATAACGTACAACGTATAACGTATAACGTACAGCGTATAACGTATAACATACAACGTATAACGTACAACGTATAACGTATAACGTATAACGTATAACGTACAACGTATAACGTATAACGTACAACGTATAACGTATAACGTATAACGTATAACGTATAACGTATAACGTATAACGTATAACGTATAACGTATAACGTATAACGTATAACGTATAACGTATAACGTATAACGTATAACGTATAACGTATAACGTATAACGTATAACGTATAACGTATAACGTATAACGTATAACGTATAACGTATAACGTATAACGTATAACGTATAACGTACAACGTATAACGTACAACGTATAACGTACATCGTACAACGTATAACGTATAACGTGTAACGTATAACGTACAACGTATAACGTATAACGTATAACGTATAACGTACAACGTATAACGTACAACGTATAACGTACAACGTACAACGTATAACGTATAACGTATAACGTATATCGTATAACATACAACGTATAACGTACAACGTATAACGTACAACGTATAACGTATAACGTATAACGTATAACGTATAACGTATAACGTATAACGTATAACGTATAACGTATAACGTATAACGTATAACGTATAACGTATAACGTATAACGTATAACGTATAACGTATAACGTATAACGTATAACGTATAACGTATAACGTATAACGTATAACGTATAACGTATAACGTATAACGTATAACGTATAACGTATAACGTATAACGTATAACGTATAACGTATAACGTATAACGTATAACGTATAACGTATAACGTATAACGTATAACGTATAACGTATAACGTATAACGTATAACGTATAACGTATAACGTATAACGTATAACGTATAACGTATAACGTATAACGTATAACGTATAACGTATAACGTATAACGTATAACGTATAACGTATAACGTATAACGTATAACGTATAACGTATAACGTATAACGTATAACGTATAACGTATAACGTATAACGTATAACGTATAACGTATAACGTATAACGTATAACGTATAACGTGTAACGTATAACGTACAACGTATAACGTATAACGTACAGCGTATAACGTATAACATACAACGTATAACGTACAACGTATAACGTATAACATACAACGTATAACATACAACGTATAACGTACAACGTATAACGTACAGCGTATAACGTATAACATACAACGTATAACGTACAACGTACAACGTGTAACGTATAACGTATAACGTACATCGTACAACGTATAACGTATAACGTACATCGTACAACGTATAACGTATAACGAGTAACGTATAACGTATAACGTATAACGTGTAACGTATAACGTACAACGTATAACGTATAACGTACAGCGTATAACGTATAACATACATCGTATAACGTACAACGTATAACGTATAACATACAACGTATAACGTACAACGTATAACGTACAGCGTATAACGTATAACATACAACGTATAACGTACAACGTACAACGTGTAACGTATAACGTATAACGTATAACGTATAACGTATAACGTATAACGTATAACGTATAACGTATAACGTATAACGTATAACGTATAACGTATAACGTATAACGTATAACGTATAACGTATAACGTATAACGTATAACGTATAACGTATAACGTATAACGTATAACGTATAACGTATAACGTACAGCGTATAACGTATAACATACAACGTATAACGTACAACGTATAACGTATAACGTATAACGTATAACGTACAACGTATAACGTACAACGTATAACGTACAACGTACAACGTATAACGTATAACGTATAACGTATAACGTATAACGTACAACGTACAACGTATAACGTACAACGTATAACGTATAACGTATAACGTATAACGTATAACGTATAACGTATAACGTATAACGTATAACGTATAACGTATAACGTATAACGTATAACGTATAACGTATAACGTATAACGTATAACGTATAACGTATAACGTATAACGTATAACGTATAACGTATAACGTATAACGTATAACGTATAACGTATAACGTATAACGTATAACGTATAACGTATAACGTATAACGTATAACGTATAACGTATAACGTATAACGTATAACGTATAACGTATAACGTATAACGTATAACGTATAACGTATAACGTATAACGTATAACGTATAACGTATAACGTATAACGTATAACGTATAACGTATAACGTATAACGTATAACGTATAACGTATAACGTATAACGTATAACGTATAACGTATAACGTATAACGTATAACGTATAACGTATAACGTATAACGTATAACGTATAACGTACAACGTATAACGTACAACGTACAACGTATAACGTATAACGTGTAACGTATAACGTACAACGTATAACGTATAACGTACAGCGTATAACGTATAACATACAACGTATAACGTACAACGTATAACGTATAACATACAACGTATAACGTACAACGTACAACGTGTAACGTATAACGTATAACGTACATCGTACAACGTATAACGTATAACGTACATCGTACAACGTACAACGTGTAACGTATAACGTATAACGTATAACGTATAACGTATAACGTATAACGTATAACGTATAACGTATAACGTATAACGTATAACGTATAACGTATAACGTATAACGTATAACGTATAACGTATAACGTATAACGTATAACGTATAACGTATAACGTATAACGTATAACGTATAACGTATAACGTATAACGTATAACGTATAACGTATAACGTATAACGTATAACGTACAACGTATAACGTATAACGTACAGCGTATAACGTATAACATACAACGTATAACGTACAACGTATAACGTATAACATACAACGTATAACATACAACGTATAACGTACAACGTATAACGTACAGCGTATAACGTATAACATACAACGTATAACGTACAACGTACAACGTGTAACGTATAACGTATAACGTACATCGTACAACGTATAACGTATAACGTACATCGTACAACGTATAACGTATAACGAGTAACGTATAACGTATAACGTATAACGTATAACGTATAACGTATAACGTATAACGTATAACGTATAACGTATAACGTATAACGTATAACGTATAACGTATAACGTATAACGTATAACGTATAACGTATAACGTATAACGTATAACGTATAACGTATAACGTATAACGTATAACGTATAACGTATAACGTATAACGTATAACGTATAACGTATAACGTATAACGTATAACGTATAACGTATAACGTATAACGTATAACGTATAACGTATAACGTATAACGTATAACGTATAACGTATAACGTATAACGTATAACGTATAACGTATAACGTATAACGTATAACGTACAACGTATAACGTACATCGTACAACGTATAACGTATAACGTGTAACGTATAACGTACAACGTATAACGTATAACGTACAGCGTATAACGTATAACGTATAACGTATAACGTATAACGTATAACGTATAACGTATAACGTATAACGTATAACGTATAACGTATAACGTATAACGTATAACGTATAACGTATAACGTATAACGTATAACGTATAACGTATAACGTATAACGTATAACGTATAACGTATAACGTATAACGTATAACGTATAACGTATAACGTATAACGTATAACGTATAACGTATAACGTATAACGTATAACGTATAACGTATAACGTATAACGTATAACGTATAACGTATTACGTATAACGTATAACGTATAACGTATAACGTATAACGTATAACGTATAACGTATAACGTATAACGTATAACGTATAACGTATAACGTATAACGTATAACGTATAACGTATAACGTATAACGTATAACGTATAACGTATAACGTATAACGTATAACGTATAACGTATAACGTATAACGTATAACGTATAACGTATAACGTATAACGTATAACGTATAACGTATAACGTATAACGTATAACGTATAACGTATAACGTACAACGTATAACGTACATCGTACAACGTATAACGTATAACGTGTAACGTATAACGTACAACGTATAACGTATAACGTACAGCGTATAACGTATAACGTATAACGTATAACGTATAACGTATAACGTATAACGTATAACGTATAACGTATAACGTATAACGTATAACGTATAACGTATAACGTATAACGTATAACGTATAACGTATAACGTATAACGTATAACGTATAACGTATAACGTATAACGTATAACGTATAACGTATAACGTATAACGTACAACGTATAACGTACAACGTATAACGTACATCGTACAACGTATAACGTATAACGTGTAACGTATAACGTACAACGTATAACGTATAACGTACAGCGTATAACGTATAACATACAACGTATAACGTACAACGTATAACGTATAACGTATAACGTATAACGTATAACGCACAACGTATAACGTACAACGTATAACGTACAACGTACAACGTATAACGTATAACGTGTAACGTATAACGTACAACGTATAACGTATAACGTACAGCGTATAACGTATAACATACAACGTATAACGTACAACGTATAACGTACAACGTACAACGTATAACGTATAACGTGTAACGTATAACGTACAACGTATAACGTATAACGTACAGCGTATAACGTATAACATACAACGTATAACGTACAACGTATAACGTATAACATACAACGTATAACGTACAACGTACAACGTGTAACGTATAACGTATAACGTACATCGTACAACGTATAACGTATAACGTACATCGTACAACGTACAACGTGTAACGTATAACGTATAACGTATAACGTATAACGTATAACGTATAACGTATAACGTATAACGTATAACGTATAACGTATAACGTATAACGTATAACGTATAACGTATAAAGTATAACGTATAACGTATAACGTATAACGTATAACGTATAACGTATAACGTATAACGTATAACGAATAACGTATAACGTACAACGTATAACGTATAACGTATAACGTATAACGTATAACGTATAACGTATAACGTATAACGTATAACGTATAACGTATAACGTATAACGTATAACGTATAACGTATAACGTATAACGTATAACGTATA